>VZSE01008522.1:172687-213289 GCA_013398275.1 Promerops cafer | reverse complement strand
TTTTTTTTTTTTTTTTTTTTAATATAGGCAAGTGAGATGTTACTTTTCAATAAAAAACTGACTGCAGCAGAAGCCTGTGCCCAGGGACTTGTGACTGAAGTCTTTCCTGACAGCAGTTTTCAGAAGGAAGTTTGGGCAAGATTAGAAGCTTATGCAAGCCTCCCCAAAAATGTCAGTATTTTTAATTTTTCTCCACCTTGTAAGCCTGTAGCATTCCCAATTCTTCTGCCAAACCTATCCTGTCACTTGGTTTCACTTCGTCCTTAATCGAAATAATGAGGCTCAATATATTTTCCTTCAAGCACAGATCTGTCCCTCTGCTGCTGGGAATCCTGGGAATCCTTCTCTTCTACTCTGTCTGCATCTAAGACAGTGCACTGTCCACAGAGATGCAGTGGCTGAAAAGCTTTACAAATCAGCTGATTAATCCTCCTGTGCAGTGTCTCTGAGAGTGCCTTCGGTGGCTTCTCCTAGGTTTTTATTTTGGCAATAGCTTATATTTAAGAATCTTACGACTGGTTCTGCAATATTATTGTTGTGTGTGCACTCTGAGTACTCAAGATGACACTGAGTGGCTTTAATTTTTGCTGAACTCAGTGTTCCTGCTCCATAGTGTAGGATTTGCAAGGCTACTGAAGTCATGGTGGTCTTTTGTTACCTTGGACAGGAGGAGACAGCTGTGCCAGCTGTTGATAAATGGGTGGCATTTGACATTGCAGACAGTTGAATGGGTTTTGTTTCTTTTGCCCATCTACTCTGATAATGAGCACTTAGGGAACTGCTGGTTTGCTTCCCATGAGCCTTCTCCACTTACTAGCAGTCTGGGGAATTAAATGCAATAAATACTTCCAGTGAAAAGGTTGACTGAAAGCTAAGAGAGCTGATGTTAATGCATTTGGGTTAGGATTCCAGGGTGGGTTTTGTATTATTTCTTGAAGCATTCAAGTATAGAAAAGAAAACTTACCTTCCTAATGTTCCTCTCTTTCTCCTCCAGTCCTTGGCAGTGTCCAAGCAGCTGTTAAGAAGTATGGAAAAGGAGAAGCTCCATGCAGTCAACAGTAGAGAGTGTGAAGTGCTTACGGAGAGGTGGTTGTCTGATGAATGTGTAAATGCTATTGTCAGCTTCTTCCAGAAGAAATCAAAACTCTGATCTTCACCAGCAGAGTAATTCACCATCTGGGAGTAGCCTAATCTGCTCTCGTCATTAATAAACTTCCTCTTCAAATAGTAATTCTTATACCTTTTCATGTGGTATATCTCTGTTCCGAGTATTAGGTTAAACCTGGTTCCCAAAATTAATACACTGTTATGTGCCTTGGATCCATTATGGATATTTAGGTTGGGGAAAAAGGTTCATTATTCTGTAGGCATCAGTGATGTTTCTGAATAATACTAAAGCAGATTGTCTTCCAAAAGAAGCAGGAGATTCTATAGCACTCTATTTTGATAGCTCTTCAATAAATGTATTATGAATGATTCTTTTTATTTGTCTGATGGGAAGGAAATACTGTATTAATGAAAAAATAAATAGAAATATTTAATTACTGTTGTGGTGATTCTTATTCTTTCTGTGAAACATCCTGAGTGAGATGGCAAGTAGTTCCTGAGAGCCCTATTAATGTAGTAATCCTATAAAAAAGCATTCACTTGAC
This sequence comes from Promerops cafer, assembly GCA_013398275.1. Lineage (NCBI taxonomy): Eukaryota > Metazoa > Chordata > Aves > Passeriformes > Nectariniidae > Promerops > Promerops cafer. The sequence goes on along the minus strand of VZSE01008522.1, from coordinate 211,636 downwards.
TTCCCATTCAACTCAAAAGATGTTTGTTTTGAGCTTTGTGGACTTAATCTCCAATGTGTTTTTCCATTAATTCCTTCATATGACTCCTTTTCTTTGGAAAAGTGTGATGTGTTTGCTTTCCTCATGGGAAAATGCAGCCCGTGATAACCTGTGGATGGATGAAATAGCAGAAACAGGGATGCCTTGATCAGTAGATGCCAGCATCTCTCTCAGAGCAGTGGGAGATAAACCACTGCTCTCTGTGAGTAATGAGAATAAATCAACATTACCTCTAGGGAGTGGAACTCCTGTGTGGTTTTGGTTAGCTTTTGGAAAAGTTAAATCAGTGTCTCAGATCACTTAGAAAGTTCATAACTTTTATGTTCACAAAATGTTTGTTTCGAATTAGCATCTTCAGTAATTTATATACATTTTTTAGATGTCTGGTATTAAGAACTATGAAGTCTGGTGAATCTCTTAAGACAATTTCTGTTTACTCCATACAACAAAGCAGCAACTTTGAATAATTTCTTCTGAAATACAGTCACTTACTAATTATATCTATTATAATTAGATTGTGAGAATTACATAAGTGTTCCTGAATGTTCCCTTCCAAGGTATCACTGTTGGATGGTGCCCATTTTCCTAATGGGGGTGCAGGGTACAATAGGATTCAGGTCCTGCTTGGCACAGTTATACACACACCTACTATCTGCCTCTGTGTTTGTATAGAATCACAGGTAAATAATCAAATAGACCACATGAATACCAGGGGCAAGATATCAGCACCAAGTTTCAGAAAATAAGGTGTTCTAAGCTTACGCTGATAAGACCTGCAAGATTCATTGATTATATTCATTGTAGTTACTGCTAATACAACATTTGTTTGACTAAAAGCACATTTGAGACCAACAATTAGAAATCCAAAGTCTGTCAGAACCCACAAAACTCTGCCTGTAAGTGATACACTCAGTATTTTCAGGCTGCATTATGAATGTGTTTCTAACATTGAATTTCAAGGGAATATCCATAATGACTGTGCTGTGTTGAAGTGCCTCTCCCTTGTTCCAGCTGGATGTGAACACTTCCATGAAGGTAATGTCATAGATCTCTGATCTGAACAAGGACATAAAAAATTTTCAAACAGGTTAGAATTTATGATGAAAAACTAAACTATGGTCATAGTTAAAAGGTTTCCTGTACCTAGAAACTTTCCTGGGTACTTACAGATAATTTTTTATGTTATATAATCTTGTAGAAATCAAGAAAAATGTTTCAATTTGCAAGATTTTCTTTGAAGATTATTTTTCTTTGATTTGCAAGCGAGTAAACATCATTAAAATGCACTCTGTATTGCCTATAACATATATGTAATGTCAGTATCAGTTGATGTAAATACATTTTAGCCATAAGTAGGTGCAGTAGGTTTAGAATGCAACATGTAAAACCTGGGGAGGAAAAAGCAAGCCCAAAATCTTAGTCCCTTCCTAAAATCCCCATCTTGTTCATGCAGACCCAACACCTGAGGTAAGTTAAAAGCCATATTCAGCTCACTGAAACTAAGTTACACGGTTATAGCAGGTTAAAATTTTCTAGTAAAAGATCAAAGGAAAAAGGCAACTCGATAATTTCTGAGAAGTGTGCTCACATGCACTATATCTAAAATTGGTTTTCTTTTTTTGCAGGACTCTTGTGGACCTTTTGCTAAATTTGTGGTTATCTGAACATCAGTGTAGCATAAGAGAGGTAAACTTTGTTGGCCAAATAAATTAGGTATCCTGTTTTATTTCATATTCCTTGTGCTTATTGTGAAACAAATTTCTGATATTTGAACAAAATTTTCCTTACTTTAGCTATCTCAAAATATCAAAAAGAATGAATGTCTTTTGCCTTGAAGAAGACAAATGAAGGTAAAATTGTTCTGAGCGGGTAAAATAATGTTTTAATAGTTATATCAAGTTAAATTGAGTAGTTCATGTCATAGGTACCCACCCAGGCCAAACTGGGAGAGCAATGCATGTAAAGACATGCTAGCACTCTGGAATTAAATATCAACAGGTAATTATGTTTATGTACTTTCTAATTGGAGCACTCAACATGTTTTTATTAATTGATGTCATTTTTTTTGTCATTAAAGTTAAGGAAGGGCATTTGGAAGGTAAAAACCGGTATGTTCTAGTAAAAGCCTTGAGTCTTCTCTCGAGCATGTTAGTCTGTTGCACCCTAAAGATGCTTATAGACATCTAAATATACAATTCATTAACCCCATTATTATTAGTATAATTTCTTCAGTAGATAATCTTGATTCTCTGTCTGCTTGTTTTAGTTATTGATGACGTAGCATACAGCAGGAAGGGAGGTTTTGCTTGGCTGTCTCTTATTGGTACTGGGCTTTCTCTTACAATTTAGTTAAGATCCTAGAACTGCAAGAACCACGCCAGTACTTTCAGTTTCAAACAACATTTCTTGTGCACATTGTATTCTAATTCATAGGAAACATTTATGCAGATTGAGAACTCCAACCTGAACTTTGAATAATCACTTACCTTGTTTTCCCTGAATGTATACACAATAGTGATAACTCCAGTTTGTATCCATCATGATAATTAGGGATATGAAATGTGTTCACCTTAATTAACATCTCGTGATGTTTAGTTTCTTGTTTTTCAGCCAGTAAAATATCTATTGCAAATGTATTGTATTGTAAAATATTTGCATAGCTTAAAAAACCAGGAATTCAAATACTTACAGAAATTCCATGGAGTTTGTAAACAACATAACTAAAAGAATATAACAAAACAATTTCTAAGTTGCTGTAATTTGCATTGAAGGAATATTTTTGCTGTCTCACAGCACTGCTGAATGTTGTTCTATTTCATTTCATTTTGACATTTAAAGTGAAGACTGTGGAACATTTTAAAACTTTTTTTTTTTTAAGCATCTAAGCGACAAAAGCCAACTTCTGACCATATTGTTCCATTAATCCTGATCTTTTGAAAATGTGTGACTTTACAGTTCTTTTGTGATACAAGTACAGAATGCTGTTTTTTTTATCAAGGTCTGTCATTGTAAAAGAAGTAAAAGAAGGTACAGGTAAGTACACAGAATTAGTGGAGAAATTTCTTGGAAATCTCCAAGGAGTAATGGAATCCACAGTAACAGAACAAAACATTTTGTCATGGACAAACAGTATCAAATTGATCTAATTTCATTCATTAGTGTGACCTGCTTGGTGTGGAAGTGGACAGCAGTGAATGTCATTTAAGTTTAGTATGGATTTTGTGCTGTTCTGCTATGCAGCTGCAACAAACAATTCCAGGAAATGGGATCTAAATTGAATCACAGTTGTAGGGTTGTAGAATTGGCTGAAACACTCAACTAAACAGCAGTCATCAGGTTATAAAAGTGAGAGGGCATAGACTGGGATCTGCAGGAATTACAGAACAGTTTGGGCTGGAAGGGACCTTTAAAGATCATATAGTTCCAACCTCCCTGCAATGAGCAGGGACACCTTTGACTCGATCCGGTTGCTCAGAGCCCCATCTAACATGCCCTTGAATTTTCCAGACATAGGTTATCCCCCACATCTCTGGGCAACCTGTTCCAGTGTTTCACCACCCTGATTGTAAAAGATTTTGTTCTTAATATCCAATCTAAACCTGCTCTCCCCTTCAGTTTAAAACCATTACCCCCTTCATAATCACAACAGGTTCTGCTAAAAAAGCCAAGTGTGGTGATGGTGTGTATGTTGACATGTACTTTTTCCTGCAAAAGCACACAGGAAGAATTTGCTGCTGCTGCTGCTTTTGCTGATTGTGTTTGTAAATGAGTTGGATGTCAGAAGAAAACGTTATTTTATAAAATACGTGGCTAACACCAAGTTTTAACAATCATGAGCTGGATTGTTCATGATCAAAAGGATGAATTTCAATGAAGAGAAGCACTTTTCCACTCATACTACAACTGTTGTATTTTCTTTTGATGATTCTACTAACAATTAAATTACTGCCTAGCAATGCTGCAATTAGATACCCCAAGAATGGACATAATTGCTCTAAAATTGTTACCTCAGAACAATTTCAGTAATGATTAACTTTTTAGCAAACCTTAAATAGGTTTGTTTCAAATTTAGTTCTTGCTAATCTACCCATCAAGGACAAACAAATTCTGCAATATGAAGTAACAACTCAAAAACCTCTTCTATTAAACATTTCCCTTTCCCAAACCCTGCCCTTACCTCATAGTTCTTCATCTCTGAGAATGTGCTGTCCCTTTGCTCTTGCTGGAAAACATAGAGAAAGGTACTAAGATACTAATGGGGTGGAGAAGAGGGGAATTGTCCCAAGTTTTGCTACTGTATGCTGTAGCTAGCAGAGAGCACATGGCCAGGTTTTGGAAGGTTTTTCTTTTTAATATACTTTTGCAAGTTTTTTGCAAACACTGTATTTCAAAAGATTTAGGAAGAATGTCTGTGTTATTACATTTCCTGTTACAGGACGATCTTGTAACAGTTGTGCCGTCTCCTTCTATAGATAAATCAGGAAAGCAACGGATCTATGTGTGATTGTCTCTGCTCACTCAACTAGAAACTGGAAGAACCTTCCCTAATCCATAAAGCCCTGTTGACGTCCAGTGGCTTAAGGAGTGCTCAGCAAAGGCAGATAATATTTTACCTCTGTGATGGATATTAGACCAAGAAACCACTAAAAAATTTTAAACTCCTGCCCCTTGCATTCAATATCAGCTCAAACCAAACCACAGTTTCCCCTGTGCCTTTCAAGCTCCATTTCCTTTTATCATTCCTATTGCAGATAAAGACCCTGATAACACCTTATTTTCTTCCAACCAGTGTATTATCACAGGGTATTCATCACAGGGCATTGGACTTCTCATGGTTATGGGAAAAATTAGATTGGAGCTAGAACACTTTCAGACCAAAACCCAACTGCAGTTCATGATATTTGGTTTTTAATTTGTTTATTTTGCCTAGCATCTATCTGTGTTATGGACATTTGGATAGCTTTTAATTCATAACATTGCAGCACATACTCTGAACAAGACTCTGACTTACCACAGTCAAATTTCTGTCCCTGAGGGCCAGCTGGGAAACAGGAGGGAAGCCTAGATGTTACTTGTATTTTGATGTCTTGGTTTATGTTTGTTCTGTTCTGTGATCAGTGTACTAGAAAATCAAAAACATATTGTGAATCCAGTAGGAACAGTACAGAAATGGTCTTCAGCCTCCCCCTGGCCTTAGCAGCATGAGAAGGTAATGTGGGTGTGCACCTTCTTGTGTGAGTCTGGAAAAAATTTGGAAGTCGGTTACATGGGATTAGTTGCAGTCTTTGGAGCAGATTGTCTGTGAGATGCCCTAAATTGTTCTCAATTTCATGTATTCAACTACTGTGTAATTAACTACAGGAAATGATGGTTTCTGGATTATTTTTAAAGAAAACCCTCAAGAAAAGAAAGGTTTTGATCTAGGCATTATTTAGGATTTTGATGTAAGCACAACACAGGTTTTTTCTTAAGGCCTTGTAAACATAGATTGCAAATAAGAATGGACGTGGTATGTTAGCTTTAATGAACTACAGAGCAATTTGGGTCAGCTTGTGAAACCACCCATTTCCTACCCTGTCAAAGAGTGCTGGATGTTCTCTGTAAAAGAGGAAGGAACCTCTATGCCTAAATTTGCTCTGCCAGATTTATTTAAACCTCCTAGGGGGAAAAAAAGGATAGGCATTCTTGCATTTTAGGTTTAACTTAAAAACCTCAAATGTCCAAATTGTCATGTTCTGTGTGAAGGAGATCACCCAAAGGAACACAGGTTGCAGGCAGTCCTCATGTTCTGCCATGATGTTGCATCTTCATTCAAGAGGCTGAAAGGAACACACCCTTACCAGTTTAACCCAGCTGGCCTAATCTGTCTAGATATTAAATCCAGACTAAATTTTATGAAATTATTTACAGGATTCTGTGTGTTGCCTTCCTAGTTGTCTAGCAGATACACAAGTAATGATGGTATGGAGATCAGCTTGGCTTTAGTTGGCAAATCCTTGTTCCTTCCCATGGAAAAGCTGCAGCCCAAATGTCAGGTTGTTTTCCATGGAGTACCTCATCTGGATAACATTTTTAGGGTGAGCTTTGTTTTAACCTAGGAGAAAGATTTGTAGAATATCTGAGCTGTCCCCTTTACACAAGGAGATTTGCAATCAGTAGTTAAGAGCTGTTTGAAAAGTGAATATACAGAATGCCAATCCCAGACTATTAAATACCCTTTTCTTGCTAAAACCGATTACTTAAGATGGTGACCTGTCTTTTCAACAGCAAATTCAACTGCATCCTGTAAAAAACTATGCTTGTGCCTGATACTGTGTCAGATTCTGTGACAGATCTGCCTCCCCGAAGGGAAAGGTCTAGTGTAGCTGCAGGTTTAAATTGGCTCTGAAAGACTTGAACATGTCAGTTTCAGTAAGAGTCTGTGAAAAGGTCCATTTCCTCTAACAATACAGAATTAGGGTTCTAACACTTCCTGGCAATCAAGAGTGCTTTCTTCTCTGCCTTCTTGTGCCCAGTAACCTTTGTTATCAACTCCTTTCTTTGTAAAGCTGTACAGACTTTCTTTGCCTATTAGTCTTGGTAGCTACTGTCAGTCCCATTCTTCAGACTGGGTGTACTTCAGGTATCCTCAGGGATGCCCTCCTAGTTTCTTTTGTTGCACTCTCACTTAAAAATCACTTCTGAGACTGAATCTTCAAGAGTTACTCTATCAGATATAGCCTATTCATTTATACCTGCCCATAAGAAGCTCTAATTTATTTCCCAGTAACTTAAGCCAAACACTGAATCTTTGTAAATATTCATGTTTTCATTATTTTATAAATAATTAGCTCATACCTACTTTATAGAAATATCTGGGCCACAATCATCAAAATCAATGTTTATGAGGAAATAATTAAGACAGTGAAGAATTCAATAGGTGTACGATGGAAGGAAGGCCAAGGTTTTACATTTAGAGTAAGTATTGTCACAAGTTAAAATTAAGTTTTAATTATCTACATACTTAGATGAACAAAACTAAGACACAGAAGTGTAGAACACACGTGGTAGTCTCACTTCTGTACCCACACACAAACATACTTAATAATGTGATACATAACTTACAAGTTAATAAGAAAAGTTAAATGAAAACACACATTCCCTCCCACTTCACCATGCTGCTACTCCCCACCTATTATTTTCCCTTATAAAGATTAATCTGTAAGTATATATGGCTTTCCTTCACTGCAATACAATGCAATTCTTTCATCCCCTGACTCAATACAGGTTAATCCCTTGCTCTTAAAGATAAAAAAAGGCACAGCAAAAATAGAAGTGAATTCACATTAAATCTTTGGTGCTGAGAGGGCTTCCAAAACTACGGGAGAGGCAACTTAACAAAAGCTCCATTTTACATGTTCAGGAAGACTTTTCCCAGAGAATCTCTGACATCTAAGGAAACAACCCCATTCAAAAAACTACACTTAATTTCTAGTGCATTTAAAAATTGCTTATATATTTCACAGCTTTGCAGTAGGATATGTAGGCACAACAGAAGACAGGATGAAGGCAAGTTTTAAGCATAGTTTATTAATTTCAAGCAACTGCCACTTCTCAACATCCTCCACCCACATTACAATTTTACACATGCTGTAGCAGATCCCTCTATCTCCAGCAGTATCACAGTCTGGTCTGCCTTCTGTATGGGGGTCAATATACACATAAAGGTTCTTCAGAGGTTTAATGCCACTTACCCTATGTATGGAGATAAAGTATTATTAAAAAGGTTTTAAAGGAATCATTATTTTCTATTAAAAACTCTTGAACAGTAATTAATTTTTAAACTAAGTAGTGTACATGAAGGCAATAAAAACACAATCTAACTCCACAGGGCTGGAATCTTGTTTTTTTCTGAAGGCTTGGAAAACTGAGTATGTTAAATGTGAAGCTCCTTGTCACCATGAGGGAGAAGGAAACAGAAATCAGCACAGTAGATTTAGCCAAACCTTCTGTATGTAGGACCTCTAGAAAAGACTCAAATGAAAAATTTTTGCTCAGGAGGAAAAGGTAAGTTATCCTCCCTATGAGATGAGCTGAGAAATTGTTCACTCTGTTGCACAGCTGTTCTGTTTGCATCCAGCCACAACCATGAGAACTCAGCTAACTGCAGTGGCAGCCACAGCTACTCTCCTCAGAGACCTCAGACTACAGGGACAGGCATTGCCCAGCACTGGAGAGGGGCCCTAATGGTGTCAAAAAATCCTCAAGTTCAGAGATTTTTGAAGCCAGAACTAAAGAGTTTTCTACCATTGTCAGCAAGAAATATCAGCTGGATGGGGGACTGAAATCCACTTCTTTTACATAACCCCTGCCAGCAATTCTCTGTGTGGATAATTAAGTTTGACAGAATTGAAATAAATAATGAAACTACTGCAGTTAAAGAAAGAAGTGCATCACCTGCTTAAGTGTTTTCTGATTAACACATTTATTTTAACCAAATATAATGGCCTGGATTTTTTCCTAAATGTAATCAATTTTATACTGCTCATTCTATCATTTTAAGAAAACTACATTTAAAGAGTAATGCTAGTTTACCTACATTTAATTACAATTAAAAAATCTCTTCAACCAAAACCAAAACAATCTGTGTAACAAATTTTAATACAGCAAGTATGTTTCAGGAATTATCAGTAATGCAGCAGTGTTAATCAATTCTAAATTGAAATGGTGGAAGCTAAAAGATTAAGACAGAACTAGATGAAGAGCATTTTTCATATCTTTTATAGGACAGAAACCTTTGTTCATGTCTTCTGGTAGCCTTCATCTTCTTTTGAGCTGCACCTACAACACAAAGAACAAGTAAACGAGCAACTTTATGCTTCTCCAGAACAGCTTAAAACAATTCTGTAGGCATTAAGGGGCATCTTTTCTACTGCTTTGTTTCTGTATCACCAACTCATTTCACTGATTCATATTCCTATTTTAATAAAGTACAAAGCAACAGAAAGAATAAGCTATTACTACATCTGTGTAAAAGTGCCCTCAGAAGTGCTGCCTATGTTGTAAAAGTGCAAGTACACTTGCTGTATTTAACTAGCAAGCAACTAGTGTTTCACTAAACATGAAAGCTAACTTCTTTCATTTCCTGTATGAAAAAGATACCTCAATATGTGGAAATAGGGAGAGACTGGATTTTATTAGGAATTTTACAATATAAATTGAGAAGAGACAGGTTGAAGGTTCCAAATAGGTATACAAAACCACCCATCTCCTGCTTGTTTTCGTAGTTAGTTCATTACACCTCCTCGGTGGGGTACTCCCCACCAGCAGAATGACCTGCTTTGTGGCATTTTTCCTCATTCTTGGGTGCACTAAGAGTGCATGACTGTTGCCATTATGTACCTAGATGGATACAAAAACCCTTCTTAGTTCAAAGTATTATCAAGTACGTGAAACCAGTGGGTTTTCACAGCCTGTCAGAGTATATTAATAAAAAATGAAAAGAGAACATTAAAACAGCAGTATGGACCTGAAAAGGTTGCTTCTGTTTTCCTCACCCTGTATAACCAACTCAATTGTCACAAGCTCTTTTAACTTGTTGCTAAATGTTTATCTACACATGCTGTCAGAAATAACCTTGTTAGGAAGGTGAAGTTGGTGTCTCAGCAAATCAGACCCATGGAGTAGGCGTTGAGTGGCCTGTGACTCGCTTTCCTTTTTTCTCTTTCAGCACCATCAAAAAGGAAAAGTGAGAAAAACAGCACAAACATTAGTTAAAGCCTGAATTTAATCCCATGTCCTACAGGAATAATTTCATTACAATGAAAGCAGACAGACAGTATCTGTAGGGTTTTTTGCTTTGTTTTTAAGCAGTGATAATTATATATCCAATTAATATAACCTATAGCTCTCCCAAAGATAGTAACATTTAATAATCCTTTTAATTAAATGATTAATAGGAAATGCAGGGGCGGGTCTTACAAATTACCTGATTTACCATCACTGAAGACAGATTCTTTTAAAAATGGCTACAAATGCCTTGTTCACAAAAGACTTTATTATCTAATGATGCATACTGAAAACATACAGAAATCTGCATGGTCCACTTTACATGCAGCAGAACAATCTTCACTTTACAATAAGTAAGTGTCAACTGTTTTATGCAAGAGACAACACTTTAAAGTCACATTTCTTAAAGAAAAGCTTCATTTACAAAAGAAATAAAAGGTAAAGAAGCAATTACCGCTTTTAAAAAGCAGCTGCTTTGTTCAAGAGTGGAAGGTTTATGCCTGTATTGAAAGACAACATGATCACAAATAATGAAAACAATGAACAAATGAAACACTTTTAGCATAAAGCAGTACACTTTCAAAATGACATACAAATAGTTAAAAATTTCATTATGTTGTCTATCTATCCTTTAGATATAAGGTCTTTCGAATGAGATCCCAACATATGTAATTACTAAATGAAAACTCTTCTGTAAGTATTGGTTCTATGTCATAGTGAACTGTATTTAACAAAATGTATACAAAGTCTATAGCAAGTTGATTAAAAAAACTAAAGTAATAAGAAACAGTACACTGAAGGCGCTCTATCCATCAAGTGCGCTCTCTCCCAGTTTTAAATGTGATGAACAGAACAGAAGTTGTAACTATGCCACGGTTGCAATGCCAGAAAATAAAACAAGATCATTTCTCAAACATGCAGGGAATTCTGCCACAATGCTATTGTCTCTCATTTGTCAGTTGTTCCAGTAAAATAACAGCTTAAACACCGGTGATGTTGATGGGTTAGCTTACCTTCAGTGTACTGAAAGTTGTACACAACCTGCTTTAAAAGAGGAGACCATCCCTGCGGGCAGGCTCAAGAAGGAACAGACCCCCTTCGGCACTGACTACACCAAGGGCATGCTGCTGTGGCCTGCACACACACACCTAGGAAAATGTGAATATAAACAGCATTTATGCTGGCCATTTTGTAAAGACAAAAATGAAGCCAAGTCTGCTAAAAACAAATCAACCACCCAGTATTACTGCTCTCTTTTTTTTTTCTTTCTTTTTTTTTTTTTATAACAGATGCTTTTTTTCTTTTTATAATATATACGAACTGCAACCATATACATTAGCATTGTACTTTTGTGCAGTCTTGGCAATTAAAACAGTTCTACAGTGAAAATTTTCACATAAGACACAAAACAGAATTACTCTAACATTTCTAAAAGAAATATCAGCCTTGATGTTAATTCAAATGTATCATTTCTTCCTCAACTTTGCAGGGGAAATATTTATGTTTATATACATTAATAACTGCTGCGAAATTTCTTCAGTCTTTGTATCTTAATTAATCAAACCCTTTGAACTTCTTCATCTGGTTTAAATTTTCTCCTGGATGAAGGCATGCTGCAGAGCCTGGTTGATGCTAATCCGTTTAGCTGGGTCTAGCATTAGAATCTGGTCCAACAAGTCCTTAAGCTGGTGCACTTTTTTACGCTGGTCTTCAGGGAGTCGTTGGCACCCAATCAAGTCTGCTAATAGGTCCTTGGTTGGATTAATGGTGCTCATAACAGTAACCTTCTCCTACAAACACAGAAATGGCAGCCTTGTAGAACAGAAGTAATGCACAAACCCCCTATCTATCCCTTTTACAGAGCTTCAGCAGCAGCTTTTCTGCATGCTTGTCTTGTATCTGAGCAACAACACCCTGCCCCCATATGGCCTCATAAAATTGTCATGTGCAGAGAAAAGAGTGGAAAAAACACTGTCGGGGGGAAAGCCACTACCACAGGTTCACACGTGAAACTAACATCCCAGTTATATCACAACATGGAAGTCCACATGGAAAGTTCCCATACCTGACCACTATTTTGTGATTCTTCTTAAATATAATATGTCAAAATGATACCAAAATTAATAGTGACCTCATACAATATTACCATATCATATTGAACATCCCTCTACAAAATAAAGGCAGAATTTCTTTTATTAGTAATTTAAGGATAGATTATATGGAGATACCCTGAATATCTACCAGACTGTATTTAGATTTTTCTTAATGATGTTCCTGCATCTTAGGATCTCTTTTGCCATTTTATAACTATGTAATCTGTCCATACTGCTGCAAAAGGACTTTCTATATAGCTCATAGAATCTTGTTTTTAATTAGGAAGCCAAGGTACATTTGAAAGACCATATAGTAGGAAAGCTTGGAAAAATGATGGGTTAGACAACATATGGAGGACTTACCCTTTCTGTCACTTTATCTACTTCTATATACATAAAGTTGAGATTTTGATCGAAGTGCTGATCTTTGAACACACCTTTTCGAATCATCTGGAAAATGTGGAAGAGGCAAGTGTTTCAGGCAAGTTCTCTGTGTCTTACAAATTTCACAATTAACATCAATGTCTATTAATTTACTGCAACGTAAGTAATTTAACACTAGTAATATACCAAAAGGATAGGAAGAGATGTTGAAATTGAATACAAAGATATAGTTCAAACCCTTTAAAAAAGGACACAGTATCTTTCATTGACTTACGCATTTTTTTTCAGGTCAGTGCTTAGAAGGTTTCTGCTTTCACTTTACACTTAGTCTATGAAAAAGAAGCTGTATACTTTCACTTCATAAGATTTTAAATCAGTATAAATGACACAGTCAGAGCAAAGTCTACTTTACTTACTGTTAAGAAAAGATGTATATGATATGAAACAGAATTCCAGGAGAACAAAGACTTTATGTTCTACTGTTCGTTAGAGCAGTTTCACATATTAAGTACTTATTTTTCTTACCTTGTTTGGCATCTTTCCTTTGAGATCCATGGCAAGTTTCAACATATGATTATTGGTTTTGCCAGGAAACAGTATTTTTCCTGTATAAAGCTCATATAATGTGCAGCCTACAGACCACATATCTATACCATAGTCATAGATTTTTCCTATAACTGAAACAGAGCAATTCCAGTTAATTCCAGAAAGGCAGACTGATACAATATCACAAAAGCAGACAGACAAAAAAATTCTGATTTGTAAATTATACTGGTGCGGGTCTTCTTAGGAATAAAAAGCTACCATAAAAGAAGGACGTAAACCTTTTAGCTTTTAAAGTACCCCTATTTTAGAAAGGGAGGCTTTTATCTAATACCTAAACTGATCAGCTTTAAATTAGCAAAAACCAAGAAGTCAGAACAAAACCTCTAAACTGAAACATAACTATAACCCATCAGAATGACTTCTCACAGAGCTGATCACACGAACATGCCTTCAAAGTCTGAATTTTTGACAGCCATCATATTTCCAGAGTCATGTTTTGCTAAGACTAGAGAATAAATTCAAGTCAAATTTTCATCTGCTAATACTGGCACTAGCTGGTATGTGATAGATGTAGATAATCCCAAACATACTTACTGATTTCTGGAGCTCGATAAAATCTACTAACTAGATAGGGTGTGATGTCATTATCTGCAACATGCGAAGCTGAGCCAAAATCACAAAGCTTTAGTATTGTTTTAGACTCGTTCACCTGAAAGTTAAACATAAATATCCATTAGCCCTATTTGTGGACAGAATTGAAAATAGAACTGTAAAAGCAACAACACATTTAAGTCAGACACAGGAAAAACATTCAGCCTTTAAATTGGAAGTTCCTTCCTCTCTGTATTCTAAGAAAATTATAAAACTTGCTCAAACTGAGAGTTAATGTCTTCAGATCCTACAAAATACAAAAAAAAGTCAGTTTCACATACTTTTCCCTCAACAAAATATCCTTGGTGGACCCAGATTTCATTCCAGATACTGAAATTTTGTGGATTTAGACTTCCAACTCCAGTATCCAGAGTTCCCCTTATAAAACAGCACATTATTCCCATCTCATGCTTACATAGTAGATCTTACAGCTGAGATAGTAATAAGAGAACATTTTAGATAAATGAAAAATCTGAGTTTGTCACAGGGATGATGTCAAAAAAAACCCAAAGGAAACCACTGGATTCCTCTGATGTAGCTCTCATGCCCTACTGGAAAAGAGGCATTAAGGACCTTTCCCCATCATCTCACTCACATAAACAAAATCTCCATTCAGACTCAACCTACTTCTGTTTTGCAGAACACAAGAACATCTCTCAACTACTGATGGGAAGATTTCAAATATTTCTGCTGTAAGACACTCTTACTTTGGAAAGTCTGTTTTCTATAAAGATAGAAGGGGATGCATGTTTGTTTGAAAAAGATTTTATGTAGATGCCGTGTTGTATTTCTTTCTTACTATTTATACCACAATATCATTTTATAGCAAAGTGTGAACCCTTAACATTTTCAGTAAATTTGACTTCACCTAAATTAACAGAATGATACGAATTTCAAATACTTTATTTTACGCTACAGACCATGAAAAAAAAAGTTTTAATTATTTGTTACTTACCAAAATATTATCTGGTTTAATATCTGCATGTAGGATATTGCATCTTTTAAGAAGTTTTAAAGCCAGGAACAATTGCTGGCTGTAGGAACGCACAGCTTTAATGTGGAGTCCAACATCTTTCCCGTACTTCTTCAACACCTCTCGTAAATTCATACTGTTAAGGGAAAGGGGGAAAGAAGAATTGGAAAGAGCTGAACAGAAAAACTGATAGCGGCCTCCTAAATTCTAAGACAAACTTGAACAAACCAGTTAGCTTTAAACATTTTTTGAGAAAAGTAGCATTCAACTTTCCACTCTGTGAGCTACAGAATTGAAATGAAAAGGCTGGTCAATCAGATCTGTGTTACACTGTGTAATTACTTACTACACTGGACTTACTTAGTTCACAGCATATTTTTAATCAATATTGATATGAGAGGATTTATTTGCACATGTACAGCATTTTCTTAACAACCGTAAACCCTTTGTACTCATTTTCTTCAGAAATAAATGAAAAAAAAAGCACGCAAAAGATAAAAGCTGAGGAAGTTTTTTTGGTGACTTAAGCAGCAGATAAAATGACCATCATACCAGGACAAAAACGTAACTGGACATAAGTAAGGTACAAATGTGTTATCAAGAGATAGTGTAGCACAAGACAATAATTTGTTCTACAGCTTATTAATGACATATGATAGTAATCTCACAAAATTTGCATTGTTCAGTATATAACTCATCTCCACCCCAAATATGGCAAAACTTAAAATATGACATACACAGAAAATTTAGGATTTGAACAACTGATGTCTCTACATAGGAATGGGGACTAAGGCAATTCATATATCTGATCTACCATAAAACAGTATCTACTATCAGTCACAAGAGCTTAATTACTTGAAGAGAAAGTGAGCATGCAAAGAACCACTATAACAATTTTCTCCCTAAGGCCGTTACTATATGTGTACTCTTTACAGAATATACAGCATTTCCTGAATCTCTCTGGGAATGTGTCTTAATACAAACCCTTAAAATGAAGAATGATGAAAACGAATAAAAATACTAACATATGCAAAAAATTATTAAGAGCAGTACTAGCGAGATGAACCATCTTTAATACATTATCTTGTTTCAAATATTTTCCAGGCAGAAAACTCACAACAGTGCTAAAAATAAATCAGAAATAGTTCAGTAGTCTGTGAATTTATGCCCACAGACAAGTTTTTTTTTTTTTTTCAAAGTTCCTTGCATTCTTGAATCTTGGCACTAGAACAAGGTATCAAAACAGCCAAATCCAGAAAGGTAAAGAACACACAGTAGTACTTTACCTTTTATAGAGAATCCCAAACATTTGTCATCTTACCTGAGCGGCTCAAATACCAGACAGAGATGTTGTTTGTGGTAGAAATGCCTGAACAACCGTAGACAATGAAATTTGTCATCAGGATCAGCATCATTGAGCTTCTTTAAAAATTCCAGTTCTTTTAGGCCAGTTTTTTGCCTGAAAACAGAGAAATGTGATTATAAAACAAAATCAGTTAAATTCTAATATTTTTTAAAATCTAAACATTCACTTGTGTGGCTACAGTTATCCAGGAACGAGAAGTGTCTTGTTATTACTTAATGTACCACAGCTAAAAAACAAAAATCACAACAATGGTTTGCTGTCAGTGACTACACACTGGGTAAGTTTATTTAATTCCTGGATATTCACTGTACCTTTGCAACCTACTTATCCTTTCCTCTTCACTCTTAGTTGCATGTAAGGCTAAAACTGGATTTTGTCCTGTAATGTGACAAATTTCAAACAGCACTCACTTGAGAAGTTTACTTGTTTAAAAAAGTGCTTCACCACATACAACAGAATTAAAAGACTTAAACTGAACTGACTATAGATTCAATTACACATTCAAGCTTACTACCTGTACAACACACCAAACTAAAACAGCTTATCACCCTCCCTTTTGCCTTTAAAACTTTTCTAGATACTTATTCACATAACTAAAACAAATCTGTGTGTTATTGTAATGGTTTGGCGATACACACAGTATGACAACTTTTGAAACTTCCAAGGTAAAATACATGGAAAATATTTTCATTTATGTCATTAACAGAAGAGGACACAAGAAATTACTGTATAAATACTGCAGCAGATGATGAAAACGAGTATTGTAGACAAGTCAAGTCCTCAAATGACACAGTTTAAGGGATCTTACTTGTTAATGTTCACTCATTCTGAAAGACCTCTTTTTTTTTGTATTTCAACAGTGAGAGTCCCATCTCTTTTTATGTATCTTATATACATGCAAATGTTTAGAAAATATACAAAAACAATTAAATGCATGGAGATCTTTTTGTAAGTTGTAGATGACTGACTGGGATCCAACCCACAGCCTGCCAAATAGATTTAGTCCATCAAAACAAAATTTTTACAGTACAGAACTCCCATCTCAAGAAAAGTAGGGCTCATAATTAGCTGTAACCTTGTTTCTTGCTATCACTGTTCCCTGCAGTTTTGCAAATGAGAAAGTGCCTGATGAAAATGCAAGTACCCTTCTTCCTATGATAGCTGTAAAGAAGTGTGGATACCTAGTCCTCAAGTGCTTCCCATTGTCTGGCTCATATTAGCAGAAAAGGCAGGAATCACAGCTGGGATCTGTTACTTCACTTGAAACAAAGGGAGATTCAAATCACATCCTGAAAAACTTCCAACTGTTCCACATGCTTTATTACCATCAAAAAAACCCATTACTTACATAAGTTCATTGTTCCTGATGATTTTCACGGCTACTTCTTGGTTTGCCCTGGCCATGTCCCTGGCTCGCACTACATTGCTGAAGACTCCCTGACCAGTGTAACCATAGACATTGTAACGTTTATCTAGAACTTCACCTATATTGACACCTGAGGGATAAAACCAAGCAAGTTCAAGTTATGAGGGATAAATGTAATGGAACTTTTAAAGAAAAATGAACCATTCTCTATCATTACAAAATAGGAGGGTAAATAGCAAAATCCTTTAATTTCATGGTGTACAATGTTTTGTACCACCTAGCTTTGTGGAAATTATGGGAAACAAAGGGTGATTCTCTAAGCCTGGAGTCCTTTCAAAACTGAGGTTAAAACCTGCATGTTTGTTTCATCCATTACGTTATACACTCAGACAGGGCTCTGGGATACATGTGCCTTAGAACATTTCAATACTTTTATACATGAGGATCTTCTCCACTCAGCACCCTCCCTCTACCTGTCCTTGCTGATAAACAAACACAACTTACGGTAATAGCCTTCTGCATCTGTCCAGTTATCCCTGAGATTTGGGTTTTCTTTGAAGTCTTTTCCAAACCCAGCAGCCCTTAGACGAGCACTCTGAAATAAAAAGTAACAGCTTTGCTTGTGTGCTCTGTATTTTTCTTTGACGTTTACTTACCAAAGCCCTTTTTCCCTACTGAAAAACTATTCTCCACAATACAAACACACTTATCTTGCAGGAGAGAGAAACAACTTAATGTAATTTACATACCAGTATCTAAAGACTGATGCAAGGAAAGAGGATGAGATCAACCAACAGAATTATTATTAAACATAAATAAGCAAAGTTTCAATTAATACTCACAAGGAATTTGGATAAGTCACATTAGAACGCACATTTTGGACCATCTAAGTAAGCCTTCTTATTTACAGTAAGTTTATAGTAAAAAAGTTCATCATTTTGCAAGGAAAACACAACTGTTTAAGCCTTGAACTTCTGTTGATTACATGCCACTTGTTTCATACTGTTATACATACTACCATAACACTTCTACAACTGTTGACATCTCTTAACAGACTGGGCAATATTTTAATCACAAATTCAAAATGAGTAGTAAAGTTTATCTTCAACTGAACAACAGTTTCTGGAAGGGGGAGCTGCTCACTTACAAGCCATATAAATCCCCACTTGCAACTTCTGAACTTTTAAAAATGCACCCTCACACACACACTACCCTTCAAGTACTCATCTTTTTCCAGGTCAGAGGGATAAAACCACAGCCTATGTTTTATCTGCCATAAAAATTCTCCAGTTAATTTTGGTTTAAGTTAAGAAGAAAGTTCTTGTCTTTATTTCTTATTTCTCAGTGTTGTGCATCAGCAACAATGCAGAGGATTTATACAGAATGGCACGTAAAGTCTCAAAAATAGTCACCGGACTGCCAATATCTGAGGGTCACTGCAGCATATTTAGAGAAAAGCTAATGAAACAGTGGAGAAGGAAAACCAGGAAACATATCTCTTCATCCCAAAAAATCTCCAAACAAACCACCAGATTACTCCAACATAGCATCATTAGCCAATTACAGTATCTTACACATTTTTTAATTAACCATTCATGAATCTCTGGAAAAAGCTCATACTTAGAACATTGCAACACAGTAACAATAATAAAAAGCTGAACTTATAAATAGATTCATGTTTTTACCATGTGACATTGTATTCGAAACAGCAGGTGAATTCCCCAATTGCTAACTCTGGTAAAATTGTAACTAATTTCAGCAGGTTTTATTTCACTGAAATACTAATTAAGAACCACTCTGCCTGCCTTGGCTGACCAAAAGATTAAGAACATGCAAGTCACCTAGCAGCACATGCTTTTACAAATCAAAGTTCTCACAACCCTTAAGTGACAGTGACAGTTTAACAAAAATCAAGCAGAAAAAAGTCACATATTTCATCTCCAAGGATTACCTACATCAAAGTATGCAGCGAACATATCATCTGATTCTGTGAACATATCGGGAGCTAGCAGCTTCTTCTGAGATGAACCTTAAAATGAAATTCAGATTACTCAACATGAAAAAGATATCAAATGATAACTCTACTGCCAGTATAATTTGGCACTTGGTATCTTTAAAACATAGTCTAAGATCGGTATATTGGCAAACAGGTAGCTTTACTAATGTTTCTAGCAAATACCATTTCACATTCTAGAATATAAAATTCAGACTAGTTATGTTCTTCAAACAACCCAAAAATGTGTATCTCCTTGAAAAACTACATGTAATAGCTTTCAAGTAAGCATAGCAGAAAGAAAAAACCACATACTTACATGCTCTCTACAAATAATGACTATATATAGATGTATAAAAAGAAGTATAAAATTACTACGTGTATATATAAAAAAATACAGTCATGTTTTCCATACACAAGTTCAGGCTTTTCTGGTAATCACGAGATATTTTACTAAACCCAAAGTTTTAAAGCACAAAAATTCTTTCTTTGGTAAATGTTTTCTCCAACCCTTCCAAAAAGGACCTGGTGTGCAGCTCTTTGTCAAACACAATATTTACTATTGTGTTAAAGAGAAACATTTTTGTTATGGGCAAGATTATCCCTTTCTCACCTTTTAATCATCTTTAAATCCCAAAGACATTTTACTTGATAAGATAAAAGCAAAGAAATATAAATTAATTACACATTAGAAAAAGCAAGCAAACTTCAAACTATTTCATTCATGCACAAATTATGGCAGCCTTCCATGAACATGGTAAACTGGAGACCCTCCCTTCAGTATGCAATGGAGAAAAACAAACAGTTAATTCAGCTCAGAGGCTTCAGGTCTCGTGATGCACAAACCCCTTCCATACCAAATAACCAGAATGAAATATGACAGCATAAAAAAGTTATCCAGCATGCTGATACCACTGTTTCAAGGTATAGACCTGTCACCTGACACTTGTGGGGAGGCAGTTTATACCACTGTTTTGAGATACAGACCCTTCTGGAAGCTTCCTCAAATTTTCCTTTTAGTTCCAGGTACCTGTACTGGGCTATAATGAGTTATTGACCAGTTTCTTAGCAACTTACTACTCTGGCCCAGTAAGAGGTCAGGATAGAAATAAAAATTTACTCTTGCAGAGGAAGATAACCCACTGGTTTCAGCTGTTACTACAGCCACCTCCAACCCAGAATCCTACCACCCAGATGTGAATGTAACTTTAAAATCCTTTTTTACATGTCTATGTTGAAAATGCCTACATTGTTAAGACTTAAATTTTCATATGCTTTAATAGACAAAATTAGAGGGTAGTAAATGCTTTGGCAAAATAGGAAAAACACAGTCTGTTAGGCATAATAAGCCTAAACTTGTGGTATGCAAAGAAAGTACTAAAATAGTTCTTTTCACCGATGTTGCAGGAGAACAATCTGAAAACACACAGCTCAAGAGAACGCCAGGATAAACTATAGAGCAGTACAGCAGTAGCAAAGAGATGCAGTTTTATTACTTTGAAGAGAAGCACCCACTAGAGACAGTGTATTTAGCCCCCAAAGATTCGTGTGGTGAAGGACATGAAATACAAGCTAACTGCAACTCTCCCTCGGAGGGGTTGGGCAGGCTCCACAGCCCTCCTTAAACGTTGCTATTGCAATTAAACTGTAGAGAGAAACCAAAGCAGCTTAAACTAGCTCAAATACAACCACACAGCAACTGCACACACCTCTGACTACTTGGAAGATGTACAGTAATCCACTTTCAAAAGACAAAAAAAGCAGCAGACTTTCAATACTACAGGGTGCGTTGGGAGATGTTCCGTGTTCCTTTTGCTGCAGTTGGCACAAGGCAGGTTTTATATCAAAATTTATTTCATTTCAACATGGCTGTACAACAGAGTACATGATGGGGGAAAGAGAAAGAAAATACCCATTTCAGCAATCAGCTATGCTGCTAAAATGGACTTACTAGCAATGACCCTCAAAAGCTTTAATCATTCTAAATTACTACAGACCCACCCATATTCTTCTGTCACAGTGGCTTTGACCAAAAAAAGGTATGAAAGGAGCATAATTTCCAACCCTCACAAAATAAAGTCTAGGCCTATACTAAGCTTCTAAGAAAACAACTTGCCTAAGTGAAAAGAAGAATTTGGAAGAGTAATTCTTAACCATATAGACAGGCATCATTATTTGCTCTTCCAAATGTAAAGCACAAATTGTATTAGAGTTACTAGAAATACAGAGAACATGTTCCACTCATATTATCCTTCTTAATGAGGTAGCTTTATTTTAATGCTATGTTTTAAGTACCATAATATTGGCGAAAACGTTCACAAATTCCATACAGAAAGTCAATCTACTTCCTAGTCTGGAAGTATGTATGTAAACTAAACTAAGCGTCTGAGCTTTCATAAATTGCATTAGAGAGATTTCTGAATCTTACCATTGTTCTGTTCAACTGTCATGAGGTTGTGCTTGGCTTTCACTGATGCCTCAAATGTGTCCACATTTTCCCGTTCATACTCCTTAACATCAGCAGCAACTCTTTCTAGGATGTCATCAGGAGAATTTGAGCGACTACGTGTACTACTTTGAGGGCTGCTTGGTTCAGATGGTACAGATATGTTACTGTCTTCTGTCTGGCCTTTGTATTTCTAAAAAGAAATTTAATTTTTAGTCTCACTGTTACACCTTATTACAATTTAAACATTTTCATATCCACCCTTTCAATGGTTTGGGCTTTCAGCTGAAACATTAATCTTTGTTTTCACAATCACCTATGTCTATAAAGACAACAGATTATTTTCAGAATGGGATATAACTTCTGAAAATTCAATTTGTCACAATGCACCACAGCCCAGACCATAAGACTGAAACATTCATGTATGCTCTTTAGGTCTTTACATTTCTGTAAAAACAGATCATTACCGAATAGTAACTACTTGGTTATGCACAACAAAATGTCAGCAGCAACAAATTTATTACTAAACCATCCTGGCACCCAAACACTGAAATACAGTCTTTGAGGAAAAATTAATTATTTTATATCCTACACTCTAGAATATTTCTCAGTTTTGTTAGTGTTATGGTACAGAAAAGTAGCTTTTAGATTCAGTTTTTTTATGTGAACTGGAAATCCTATTTATTCATTCAATTGTGTTGAAAAATTTCAGAAGCATTAAAAAACTACAAACATCATCTTCACTATTTTTGTTACCCTTAAGTACTATGCAATTATACAGATCTCACTTCCTATCCCAAAAGGTAAAAATCAAGATGAAGAAATGATGCTACCACTCAGTTGTCACGGTTGAACTATTCAATAATACAAGCGGAGGTTTTTCCATTTAGCTCTGCAATTTGCTTCCAGCCTGCACCAACATCAGGTGTAACCAGGCTTTAAAAAGAATTTATATGGTTTGGCTCAGTCATAGTTCTGAAGGATTTTACAATGGGCTTTGCATAAAACTCAAACCATGAACAGTATTTTTAGTGCTATTTAAAATAAGCAGTACATTAAAGCCAGTGATTTTGTACCTGATACTAAATAAATACACTACAGCATTTTGCTTGCTATGTTCTAATTGTGTGCAAAATCCCACCTTGGAAAAGAGATAGCTGACTTGTACTGTACAATGACACCCCCTTTGGCCACAGCTTCTTTCAAGGGTCTCGATCACACATTACACCTGTGATTACTGTTGTTACCTTGTTACCTAGAGTTAAGAAGTTCATGCAACGAACACGTGCTTTTAGGGAGGAACCCATGACACTGGCTTTACAAAATTTTGGAAACTGATAAGGACAACTTCTACTTGAAACTTAACTGATTAAGTTAGCTTAATCGATATATAACTTATTGCTACGCTGATGTTATTATATCAATGATACAGCTATGGAGAAAACCTACAGATGAAGATAACTGAAGAACATTTTTAACATGTTTTAACACCATCACAGACTGTTTAACTGTAGCAAAAAATGACTCACAGAAGAGTCACTTCAGTTTTAAAAGCAATGCTGTGACAATAGAAGTGTAGAGTTTAAGAGAGACTAACATTTACAATTAACTAACTGGAAAAATACAGAGGAATTACTATGGTAATGTAGCAAAGGCAAAGAGCCTTCCTTTACCCTGACATTTTACACTAAAAACACAGAATTTGTTCCTGTAACCATGTACCTGAACAATTGCTTGCCGCTGTAATCTCCTTTGTCTTATCTCTGCTTCTTCATCCTCTTCTTCCAAATCAAAGTCTTCAAGACTACAAAAATATGATTTTTTAAAATAACTTCATAAACATATAATTATCTACAGAATTTTACCAAGTGCACTTGCTTGGCATATAAAGCATAGACTATATTAAACAATAGCTGTCCAACTGACTCAGAAAGCAATGGTGTATTAAATCCCACTGCATATATTTACATTTCCTTACAAAGAACATTTATCTCTTGGTATCTCATTGGGACTTTCTGCATTCTATTTTTAATAGCAAAAAATTAACAGCCCTCTTCAAAAAAATAACAAACAAACAAAAAAACCTTGTTCCTTTTCACTGCAGCATGATTTTTCCTTAATAATTTGATTAAGAATACATGCTTTTGCACAACTGAATAGGCAGATGTTTAGGAAATATAAAAATGTGCAGACAGCGGTTAATCCTTTCAGTTATTATTTTCCTCAAGCAGTAACCTTTAGTAATCAGACCAAAAGTTTTCACAAGATACTGATCAAGCTGAGTTTAAAAACCTTATGATATATCCTCCCCTCAGGTCTGGCCACTACCCAACAGGTCTTGGTATTTTTTGCATATTCCAAAGTTTTTCAGATTCTCAGAACAGTAATTTGACAAGATCACAAGTACAAAGACATGATTATGGTTTTAGGTGACAACTCAAAACTACACCATGAAATGTTCATTCTTGGTCTCAGTGGAACTGCAGATTAAAAATAATCAGCGTAAATTAGAAATATAGTCTTACTTTTCATCTGATGAAGACTCCTGTTCAGCTTTCATGCCCTCAGAAAGACTACCTTTAAATTTGTCTTCTTTAACTTTGCTTCTGCTCCTACGTCTGTGGCCACCACGTGACCTGGACCTCCTCCGAAGGCGAGATCTACTTCTCCGGCCTCTATCCCTGTTTGATAAGAACAAGAGATTTGGATTTTGGGGGGGACAGGGGGGTTGTTTTGGTTATTTTAGGAAAAGAAGGAAATTTTTTTCAGAAAACATGAAGACGCGCAATGATTCCAAGTAATAAAACAATTTAATTCATGGAGGACAAAATGAATTTAACTGTGCTAGCACATATTAACATGGACAAAAAAAATAGCACAGTCTTTTTACACGTAAGATAGTAATCCTTATTCTTCCTGTAATATCTTATGAAATACATTTAAAAACACAGGGTGTCTTTACCTCCTCCGAGGAGATCTACTCCGCCTTCTGGGAGATCGGCTACGTCGAAGGGGTGTTCGAGATCTCCTCCTAATGGGGGACCGAGACCTTCTTCTGGATGGGGACCATCTGCTGGGCGGGCTGACATCCTTTGATCTTTCACGTCTAGACAAAATGTCATCCCTGGTCCGTGTTCTTAAAGCAGAGGAAGAGAGTGGTAGTAAAAATCAGGAGCAAGCTGAAAACAAAAAAAATCCATTCCCTCTAAAAACTCACTTGAAAAATCTTACTGCAGGTGAGGGACCACCAGATGGGCTTCTGAGGGAGGGATGGATAAGTTGGCTGCAGAGCTGGCTGCCCTTCCTGCGTGTCTGTCCCCACCCTGGGAAGTGTGGGCCCATACAAAGATCTAGTTCAGGACAAGTCTGGAAACACCTTGTTAATTACTACCACGAAGCTAAGAGAGGTTTTAAAACAAAGCTTGTGTTTAGGTCTTACATAAATAGTGGCCTGTTTTCATGTTTACCAGAAACAGTACTGAAACAATACACAAACCCCAAAATCTTATTCTCATTGAGAGTTATCTCACCAACTTCCCACCATGCTACTGAAATTTAGGCTTAGGATCATGCTACTTCACAGTAATGACAATGTCTGTTTCAATTTGGGCGCTACAACTGCATGGCTTCAACATTTCACACATTCTAAAACAGCAGATGAAAACTAGAATTATTAACTAAAATCTAAACTATCCCTTCTAAAATTAAAAAAAATAATTCAAATCTGATACTATATACATTATTCAAAATTTGTTTATTCTTGCCTATACAGATTCACAATTACTAAAGAAAAAAATCCTTGACGGGATTAAAAAGCTTAACTGCATGACATCAAGAGGTCAGTCAAAAACTGGAAAGAATATAAATTAAAAATTTAACAACTACTCTAATGAGGCTGCTTTAGAAATTGGAAAATAGTTTCATACTATTTCAAAGGAAATGTTGCCAGTCTGTTTTTTTCCTGCTCCTTGTTTGATTTTTTTTTTAATCAAGTTGGAACAACTCATTACAGGTGTTATATATCTCATCAATGAACAAAATATCTTGGGTCTGAAAGACTATTGCCACCCATTCTGCGATTTTTTTTGTTTGTTTTGAGACTGCTACATTAGTTTCAATTACCTTAACTACAGACAATGATCAGATATACAGAACTGATGCAAAATAGTAAACAGTGAGGCAAAAGGAAAATTTATGCATGTGCAGAGTACTGGCAGTTTCTACAAGGAATTACTGTACTCAAATGCTGGAGTAGGCCAATACCTTTAGCCCAATTAATTTATATTATGTTTTTGTGAACAGTATTACATAAAGCAGCACAGGATGAAGAGTTCCTGACTAACAGAGTGGTTGTACTGCCAAAACCCAATGAAATTATCTGTTACAAAAAATAAATTAGTTCAGAGATCACAGGGATGAGATGATAAGCGGAAGATGATTAAGAATTCATAGTAACATCACATAATGAGAAACTCCAGTCAAAGACCTGAGAAGTGTCTTACAAGATTAGAACACTGGAAACAAACTTGAAAAATGAAATTACTGGGATTTCTTTTGTTAAAATTGTTCATTAAAACTCCTGAATTTCTCTGGCAGTTTGAGTAATTACACATAGTTAAAACTTGAACACAGGTAGAATTAATTCAGATGTCTTACAAGGAAAGATTTTTCCTGCTGATCTGCAAACACCTCCAGCAGAAAATATTTTAGTAGTCCCCCACTCACATGCTGCTCACCACGCAGTTACAGAAGTATGAATTTGACAGCAAAATTCTAGACACATGCATCACTTGAAATAAGTGTCTAGACAACCAATTCAAACTGGCTGCAATGCAAGCTGTCAAGAAAAACGACAACTGAAAGATGTAAAATGTTGCAGAGGAATAGTCAACTACTGTGCCAGAAAAACTCAAGTGGTTGGGCCGACACATTCCAGATTCACCAGAAGGCAGCCAGATAAACTGGTAGCATTTACAATACTTGCTGGATCGGGTTAGTATCACTGGGGCCATTCTCCAAAGTACCCAAAGATACCCCATACCTGAAACCAGAGTAACCTTCAGTGATTTAGGCTGAAACTTCCATATTTTTAGGAGCCTATTAACTAAGCTCTGTGGTTCCAATTTGTTTTAAATGCATACTTCTTAGTGCTCAGACAGGGTGAAGCTAAACCCCCTGATACAAAGTTTTAAATTATTTATTATCCAAAGCTGAATTCTTCTTACTCTTAAACTTCTTACAGCTAATGAATTAACTTCCAAAAACGCGTACACTTATATTGTTCTCTTCTTGGAAACTTGCCACCCAGGCATTATTTGCTTTCAAATTTCAAGGTAACTGCTTTCATAGGCTAAATTTGTCTTTTAAAAAAATGCCGAGACTACACCAATACAATAAATAGATATCCATCCTTCTCCTTTAAATGTATGCAAAATATGATAATTATATATGGCAGTCCAATAACAAAGCAACATTACCATCCCGCTAGCAAATGAAAAGCCACAATATTTTAAAGAAAAAAAAAGACCCTGAGAAGGACATCTTGATATAAAAATTTGCTTACATTCACACATACTGACTCTATCTATCATTAGAGCTTTTCTTGAGGGGAAAGAGGGGCTAATTACCCACTTTTAGTCAACACTAATATGTAACACTGCAGAGGATCCTCACTCCACGGAAGTTTCGGAAAGCAACAGAACTACTGACAACAAAACAAAATAGAAGCCAAATTCTGAATCCAGCCAGTGATAAAAAGGAGAACACAGTTACAAAACTTGTTCCCAGTAAGGGTGTGAGCAGCAAATAACTTAGCACTTTAACAAGCACAAGATGAATTTGCATATCTGACAGCTGGTAAGAATAGTTTTTTAAAAAAACTGAATACATACAAAGTAAGCTCATGATATAATGTACAATCCAACTACCTTTTTTAATACCTATCTTTCGAATAAAATGAGGAGATAAACAACAAACTAGAACATAGTTCATCCCATAACACATTTTTGTGATGGCTCATAACACCTTTAAGTTACCTGGGAGAAGAAAGACGCCTCCTTTCTGATTCTCTTCTTTTTCTTTCTGCAGATCTACTCCTCACTCTTCTAACTGGAGACCGAGTTCGAGAGGGAGATCTACTCTGTTTAGATCTACGATCATTAAAGAGAGGGGATCTGCTTCTTCTTGACTTTTCACGCTGTTTGGGAGATAAGCTCCTCCCTTTTGGGCTACGGCCAGGTCGTCTAGGGGACCTGTTTTCTTTCCCTGAAGAAGCATCTTTAGAAGGAGATTTAATTGGCTTTTTTTCTTTGTCAGTCTCTGATCTCCTAGGTTTTCTATCTTTGGACCGTGATCTTCTATCTTTGGATTTGCTTCTTAGTTCTGCTGGAGATTTAGATTTTCTACCACGATCTCTGCTTTTGCTTTCATTTACAACTGGAGACTTTCTACGGTCTCTTGATTTACTTTTATCATCCGCCTTATTTCTATCCTCTGGAGGAGACTTAGACTTTCTGTTTTTCTCCTGAGATCTCCTCTTAAGTACTGGAGACCTAGATTTCCTCGTCTGATCTTGAGACTTACTTCTCTTATAAGGACTTTTGGATTTCCTCCTTTCTTTTGACTTGCTTCTAGTAGTCTTCTCTTTGACTCCATCAACTCCTGCCTTGGCTTTCTTTTTGTCAGATCTGTGCCTAGTCCTTTCTTTTGATTCACTCTTACTTGCTTTCTTGGAACTAGTTTTATTATCCACAGGTTCTAATTTCCCCTTAGTATTTGACTTAGTTGTAGGTCTTGCTCCATTTCGTGCTTTTTCATTAATCTCCCCCTCTTCTTCAGATCCTGACTCATAACCTTGCAATATTAATCCCATCCCAGACTGGACTTTTCCTTCCATTAATTCGTTTTCAAGTTCAGCTTTCAGCAATGCTCTTTGTTTCTCTAAGTCTTCCAGAGGAGCCAAAAAATCAATTTTAGTTCTTTTAGCTGGTCCATCTTCTTTGTCAGAGGCATCAGCTACCTCTTTCCATTTATGTTTCTTATGTTTGTGTCTGTGTTTATGTTTTTTGTCCTTGTCATCTTCTGAAGAATGTTTGTGTTTCTTGTGTTTACTTCGGTGTTTGTGTTTCTTTTTTTTGTGTCGGCTGTGCTTGTTCTGAGGTTGGTCTGCTTCTGACACTTCCCCATTTTCTTCATTCACACTTTTCTCGGATGCCTCAGCATCCTCAACCCTGCAAAAAATAGAGATCAGTACTATAAACTCACTGTAGTCCTTTATCTCATGTTTAGTAGACAGGCTTTTATGATAGAAACTAACTGGCATTTATTCACCTACCTTTGGGAGAATTAAAAATTACCACTAATTTAAGTAACTTGTAATAGCAGACACACTTCCTCAGGAACAGACAGCTGTGGATGCAGGAAGAAACAGTACAGAAGGAACAGACAGCAAATGCACTGACAAAACCAAATGTGTGGATGGAATCAATGCTTATGCCTTTACATTCAATGCTGACCTATCTGTTAATAGCAGACAACAGTGCTGAATACTTATTTGTCAGTTCACCATCATCTATGTCACCTTCTGCTCCACTCCAATGCCTAACCCAAGGTATGCCTTTTACAAGTATTTTCAAGGGGCAGAAAACAGTTGTGCTCCAAAGATCAAAATTTATTTCAAGGTATGATGCTGACCACCTTATGAAACCTTCTTGCAAAATCTCATGCAGAACTGACTAACTCTCTTAGCTGCAATTTTTTTATCTAAGTGTACACACCTGTTAGAAAATCAAGAAATGTTCTTACACATTTATATTATTTATGCAATACAGGGAACACTACTGAGGAACAGGATAAATTACGGAAGTCTCATTTCAGAGCAGCTTTCTGATAGTTTGCAGCAGATTAGAAGCTTCAAAAAAATTTGGTAATCTTGACACCTGTAAAATGCCATTGACCAAAACAGCTGAAAATAAGTCTACAGCAGGTTATTAAAATAATAATATACAGTGTTTCTTCTAAAAATAATATTTTCAATTAACTATAGTTTCTCCAAATGGTAACTTCAAAAAATATAAAATTCAGTCCTGATGTTAAACATTTCCTTGTATTATCTTCCACAGCCACTGAAACTGGCTTAGCAATAGGGGTTTTTACAGTGTTTAGCAAATACCTCCCCATCTCCTTCAGAACATCAATTAAGTTACTGTCTGTGGTAATACAGACATTTGCCATTTGAAATAATATTACAGGTGCCAAAGCTCACTTTTCCACAAACCCACCCCATCTAAACTAGTTTTGAAATTTACTAGTTACCACTTTAATAATTTAAAGATAGCTCTTTGCTGTATACCAAGCCTCATTAGGTGAAAAGAAATCCCCCAAACATGACAGTCAGGAGAAGACAGTGAATGTACACAGAAATGCAGAGATTATCTTCTGTACTCTACTGGTTTCATAGACAGTTGCTTCTGAAGAGTGTGATCAATAACCTGATCCAATAAATGTATCAGAAATATTCTAAGCCAGACCTACAGGACAGCACCTCACCATGAATTTGATTAGTGTCTTCCCAATTAAGTACAGGATCTTCAAGCAGTGCACATTTACTCTCTCCTGCTTGAGGTAAGGCGAATTTTTGTACTAGTAAATAAAGCTGACTTTTCTGCAAAGTACATTAAAATTATTTGCTAAAATCGTTAGAACTTTAGTGCTATGAAATTATGAACTTCCAAAAGGAACAAACTGTTTGAGTTAAAAATAAAAAATACTCAGAGACTTAACTCAGAATGCTGCTTGTCTTTCACGTTTTTATTTTTTTACTACTTCTGCTTACTCAAGGCATACAGAAAGGTGTTTTTCTTAATTGCTACTTCCTGACACTCCACACCATTATGATAACAGAATATCAGAACAAAAGAGGAAAAACTGGCTAAAAAGAGCTTATCTTATCTTGTGCTTGGCATAAAAAAAATTTAAAAAGCATTAAATGCAAAACTTCTTTGCCATCCTGAGCAAGTTGGATTTGCNAAAGCATTAAATGCAAAACTTCTTCAACTTGGATTTGTCATCCTGAGCAAGTCTGCCTGTGACATAAGTGGGGAAATGCAACAAGGGGAATTTTAAGGGAACTGTGTGCCTTTTAAAATTTCTTTTAGTTGGATCCAGGATCCTGTGTAAATCCCCAGTTAACACATTAAAGGTACTTCAAGACACTATAAAAATACTAAAGACAATACAAATCGTATCTGTTCAAGCTGTTCCAGGTAAGTCTTCTTTTTCTTAACAGCAGAAAGTGACACCAAAATCCTTAAGGAAGTTATTTTGCTATTGTATGTGTTTTGGAGTTATGTAATAAGCTCATCTTAAATTCTGGAAAAGCCAGCTGGTAGCTAAGGTGCCAGATGAGACATCACCCCAGCAGCATCTCAGGCCACTGCAGACGGCCAATACAACTGCCAGCTGTCTTTGTAATGCTACAATAACATTAGGTTCATTAATATGCAAAAAAATAGTTCAAGCTTTCTTCATATGCAGGGATACATGTATTTCAAGTAATGTCATTAAACTGTGGACAAACTTTTACTTCAGTTAAATGCTTCAGCGGTATAATGATAAGGATGAAAAAGCCTTTTAAGAATATTTCAGAAGGTGATGAGGCAGGTCTACATGTTTAGGTGCTAATGGTTTTAAACAGAGAGGAACTGCGACATGAACTTGTTATAGCCCTACTTTTTCCTATTTTTTAATTCAAGGAGAAGAATTACAGGAAGTTCATAAGGATGGCAGTGATTTCACCCATCTTTTCCTTCATACAGGATTCTTGTCACCAGCTTATACCTTATTACTTAACTTTCTCTCTACAATACTAAACGCTATTCTTCATGTGCATGTGCTTTACATGGCTCACGTGTACTCCCACTGCTTTTCCTCACCCGTTTTCTACTCCCAGGATAAACAATAAAATCAAGCCTGAAATCAAAACTCTTTAATGAGAAAAAAACCCACAGAAAGCAGTTTATATGGCCAAAATATTAATGTAGTAAGAGGAGCGATAGAGTAAGCATTAGATTGTTAACTCCCAGCAGAATTTCCAGAAGATCGTGTTTACGAGCTCCTGAGTGTGGCCAAACCCAAACCCCACGGCGCTAACCGAGGTGCCTGGAAAACGCACGCCCGGGAGCCCCGCTCCGGCGGGAAGGCGGCAGCTCGAGCTTCGCTTCCCAACGGGAGCCGGGACTTGCCAGTCATTTCGAGGGCTGGAAGGAGGGGCTGGCGGCAACAAATCACTTTCTGCTTCCACCAGTACGGGCACTTTCTATACCGCGAGAGCGGCCGGGGCCCGGGGGAAGGAGGGAGGGAGGAGGGTTCGCCGCAGGGCGGGCAGCGGCTCGGCGGCCCCAGGGCAGCCCCGCGGCACCCGCTGGCCCGGAGCCCCCCGGCCCCGCTCGGACTGGGTGTGTGGGGCTGTGTGTCCGTTTGAGTGGTGGGGGGGATCCCGGGGAGCGCCGGCCCGGATCGGCCTCAGGGATGCCCGAGCCCTGCGCGCCCGGGCGGGCAGCGGCCTCGCAGCCACGCCGAGGATGCACATACCTCTCCCGCGTCCCTCTGTCCCACATCCCCCGCGCCAGCGGCAAGCCCGGTTCGCCGGCGGCAATCCCGGTTCCCCGCGGCCGGAGCACCACCAGGGCGGGAAAGCGCACGCGGGACTCCCGGGGACACGCGCCCGTCGCCGCTTCCCTTCCCCCCTCCCGCCGCGCGGCCCTCCCGAATCCACGGGCGGATCCAGCGCCCCAGGCCCCGCCGGGCCGCCTCGCCGCGGGGCCAGGGGCGCCTACAGCAATCCCTCTCCTCCGGAGCGGCCAACTTCCTCCATCCTCCTCTCCATACCCCCTTCCTCCTCTTCCCTCGCCACTTCCACCTGGGCCGCTTCTCGTCGTCCCCGTCCCGTATGTGTGTCCCCCCTCCACAATCCCCTCGCCCGCGCTTCTCCTTCCACCTCCCTTCCCGTCCTCCCCAAAGCTCCAGGGCGAGAAGCCTCCCCCCCTCCAGCCGGTCCTTACTCGGGCGGTCGCTGCTCGGGCTCGGCCGCGGCGGCCATTTTGAACTTCCGAACTCCTTCGCTGCCGCCGCCGCCGCTGGGAGGGGGCGGGGGGGAGGCGAGGGGCCGGAAGTGAACCCCGCGCGCGGGGCCGGGAGCGCGACGGAGGCTCCGCCCCCCCGCCTCTGGGGGCGGCCGAGGGGAGGCGGCGGCGGGAACGGGTCCGGCCGGAGTGGATCCGGCCGGGAGTCAGCGGGGTTGGATGAGGTATTGGGAGGGAGCTCTTCGCCGTGAGGGCCCGGAGACAGAGACGTTTCCAGGAGAAGCTGTGCATGCCCCATCTTTGGGAGCGTTCAAGTCTGGTTTGGCCCGATCTCTGAGCAGCCTGGTCCAGTGGAAGGATATCCCTGCGCATGGCAGGGGGTTGGAAGTGGGTGATTTTTAGGGTCCCTTCCAGCCTAAGCCATTCTGTAATTCTGTGATCCTTTTGAAAGGTGTTGTTCCGTTTAATTTGCCTTTCCAGGCTCGGCCT
The DNA here is from genome assembly GCA_013398275.1 of Promerops cafer. Classification (NCBI taxonomy): domain Eukaryota; kingdom Metazoa; phylum Chordata; class Aves; order Passeriformes; family Nectariniidae; genus Promerops; species Promerops cafer. The sequence continues at coordinate 178,441 of VZSE01008522.1, read as the reverse complement.
GGCTGTGCCGGGCTGCAGGGAAAGGGTCGGGGCCAGGGCACGGGGCTGTGTCCTACTGGACTGGAGGGTTCAGGTTTCTCACCAGCGTTCTCGCCTTTTAAAATGGATATTTTATTTAAGATCACTGCTGCCTGTCTGCTAATAGGAGCTGTTATAAACTTAACACAGAAATGCCGTAACGTTGCTAAGCTGTATTTCGTTTTTAGTTTCAACAGGTGATTTGAGCAGTCATTTATGGCATAATTTTTCTCGTCCAGATAGTTGTAAAACCTGCAGACATCCCTAGGGCTGGAATCTGAATCTGGATGTCGTTGCTCCCCAGACTTTGGATAAGACACTCGAAATCATGAAGTGGATTTTAAGTCTTTTGTTTATTGTCTTTTCCATAGATCCACAGACTATTCTGTGTTGGAAGAGATCCACAAGGATCCTCGAGTCCAGCTCTTAAGTAAATGTCGCATACGGGGATTGCACCCACCACCTTGGTGTTACCAGCACCGTGATCTAACCAGGTGCAACTACAGAAGATTAACAAATTTAACCACAAATACCGATGTGTTCTGTCAATAAACCCGCACATCACCGTGAGGACATAACAACATCCCAGCTGTATGCTGCTCTACTTGAGGGTTTTGAAGCCAGATTGCCTGGTCTGGTGGAGATATATAGGTGCAAGCTCTGCCATTTCACAAGCAGGATCAAAAGTAAGATCACAATACACCTGGCTCAAATGTGTGAAACTTAAATGGCGTGTCAAATTTCAGGCTGTCCTAAAATGGATCAAGGTAAAAATGAGTTATATAGCATTGGAGATGAAAAGAATGAAAACAAAGAAAATCTTGCAAAAAATTACTCTCTCGTTGCCTGTGTATCAGATGCCTTAAAATAAGAGTCCTTGTTGTTGTGATATGAGCCCAAGCATAATCCTCATGGGTCTTACTCCTGTGAACACCTTGTTTAGAGAAGTAGCAGCCTATTTTCAACTTGAGGAACCCTGCAGTGCTGACTTCCCTTCTATATTCCAAGAGAAAGGACAGATAAGCCCAGTCTATGCCTCTTACTGTCTGTCACGTTTCCAGTGTTAGAACATAGACATTTGCTGGGGAAATTAAAAACCCCTAAGGCTCAATCAAGATGTAAACATCATAGGAAAATCAGTTGAAAGCTGGATCTAAAGGCTCCACTCACCCTGTGGAAGATGCTTGTGCCTGAAAGCTGGGTCTTGAGAGAAGGCAGCATTTCTGAATATGTGGAATGTAGTACTAGAGCCAAAAGATGCTGGGAAAATCCATTTAAAGGGTCATGATGTGGATCATGGCTTTAAATGTGTTTATTGTCACATGACTGAGTAGATCTTAATGGAAAATCATTGAAAATCACACGTGGATAAAGAAACTTACCAGTGCTTCATCTGTGAAAGTGTTTTAGTATCACTTTATAAAGTTCCTGGAAAGTGCACAGAAACAGCCATCAGAGGAAGCCTCATCTCAGTGCACATCATCTGAAACTGAGCAGATAAGCAATCTTCATGTAGCTTGCTTGGCACTATCAGGATATGGTTACATGCCCACACAGTGATTTTACCAGTAAGTCAGGTTTTATTTTTTGCTCTCATCCAGTTGCCTCCTCAACTTAAACTTATCACTGCAAATAACTTTGTTTGGTCAATGCAAAATTTATTGGAGTGTTTCAGTATGAACTGTAAATGCTATCATCTGAAGCTACTGTAAAACATCTTCATGCTGGTTTGAGCAAAGAAAACATAAGAACTGTAAAAATTCTAAAAGTGTGTTATAAATGTTCATATTTTGGTGATGTTCATTCTGCAAAATCCTGTCTCGTTTCATGTTTTGGATTCTGAATATTTCCATGAGTAGTTGACCATCATATTCCAACAATTTCAATATTAGTAGCTTTTTAATGACTCTTAACATTACTGTGAAGGTACTTCTATCAAGCTGAATGCCTTTTATCTCTACATTTCATGACATTTCTAATAGCTAAATATTATCTCTATTTATAAATGAAAGACCTTGACTAGCATAATTTGTCTCCTAAATCATAAAAGGACATTGTTCCAGTATTCTAGTTCTGTTCCCCTTTGCATTAACTACAAATGTCACTTTTGTACCAATTATACTTTTTTCCTCACTGCTTAAATAATGCTTCTGTTAGTAATTTCAAGTGCTTTGCCCTCCATAAAACTATGCATTTAGTGCTCACCTTCATGTCTGTAGGTAAAAACCTTGAATGATAGTGCACAAAGGTAGTCTGGGCATTTTTCTGTTTAACCATTCAGTATTGCAGGTGATTGCAGTGGTTAATTGATTTTAGCCTGGCTGCTGCTGGGATATAAACCAAATTCTTGCTTCGTTGGTTGAACCACTGCTTTGGTTCTGATTGCTCAGTGTGGCCAAGTGAAAGAACAGGTGATTGTGAAATAAGGTGTTAGCTCACGGTGTGCTCTGGAGTTTGTGGCAGTGGTCAAGTAAGGAAACAGGCAAGGTTTTGTGAAGGAATGTCGAATGACAGGGCATCCTGTGGTTGTAGCCAGGCACCTGTGTTGTGATGCAGGGTTTAGATTAGATTATGAAGGGTTTTGATGGAAAGGTTTAGATTAGATTACGTGTTATGCTGTCTAATTTTGATGCCCTTGTTGTCTTTGGGTTTTGTTGCCCTTGTTGTTCTGAGGTTTTTACTGCTTGACAGGGCAGGAGATAGAATTTTTGAAAAGGTTATAACAGAATTTCTGAAGGAAAAGTAATTGAGAAAATGGTAAGTTTTAGAATTAAAAGCAAAACAGGTTTTTTATTTGCTTCACAATGATTTACAGTGTCCCCGTATTTGTGACTGTAAGCCAAGAACAAGGCTGCAGTCCAATATAACTTTTTCTCTAAGGGGGTAGGAAGAAAAGCACATGGAAAGACAATTGAAATTCGCAGTATTTCAAAACAGAGATGACTACAGCAGTGAAAAAATTTATGAGTACTTATACAAACTGTTGGTTTTTTAAGTGAAAGGGGAACTGCTTTTTATGAACAAATTATAAATTGTCTCTTGGATGAGTCATTTCACTCCTTTTGGGTGGGAGGCGTGGGGATCAAAAATCCATCTTCCTTACAACTGTAGTGAGAAAACCTGGGACTGGGTTTTCTGAGATGCTCTTTTGACAATTTCCATTATGTCTGGGGGTGATGAATTTTGAAGATTATAACTTACTATTCATTGTTATGTTAACATGCAGAAAGTTTACTTAATTTTAGCTCCTAGTGAAAAATTTAATAGGTTAAATACTTAACAATTTTTTAAGCTCTTGGTAGTATTGTGGAATTTTATATTTTTTCTGAGTATTGCTTACATTTTTATGATAAATGTGAGCAAAGGAAACCTTTCTAAATATTTATTTAACACCATGCTAATTTCTATACATTATTGAGGTGCAGAAGAAACAATAATGAAACTAAGAAATCTTCAACTTGCTAATGTTTTCAGATGTTTCATTCCACTAGAGGAAGCTTTACTGTAGAATTAAAAGGAACTGTTGTCTGCTGGTTTATTGTGTTTGTGGAGCTAATACAAGGGGGACTGTCCTGCAGGCTATGGGGATGGTTTTTGAAATCGTTTTAAACACAGCTTCTTAGCACTAAGCTTGTGTTTAACTTAGTGTCAAGTTCTCACTGTAATTGCTAACATTATTTGGTACAATATGCTTGTTGTGGCTTTTAACCTATTTGAAAGCCTAACTGGTTAGTGGGAAACAATGTACAAATTGATTGTTAAACTTAAAAAAAGAGTTCAGAAGTTGCTGCGAAGTTGTTTTATATTAAAACCTTTACACAAAAGGGTTAGTGGTCTCGATTGCATTTCCCTTTAAACAGAGATCCTCTGTGCAAATCCTGCAACCTCCTACCACTACTTTCTCCAGACCAAATTCAGACTGTCAGCTGACGTGCTTAGAAGAAAACGGACACATAAAAGTGTATTGTGTCTGCCACTCAATCCTTTGAAGCTTGGGTATTCTGAAGTATCTGTTCCTTCAATATTTTTCATATGCTCCATAATTCACAGCAAAATAACTCCACTACAAGTGCATATTTTGCTAACTCATTTTTAATTGTGGTTTGAAATCTTTGAGACCTCCTTGTTATCATGTTTTGGTTTGTTTTAGTTTTTGTTCTGTTTTGACATTGCAAGTGCACTAAGCATTCTTAGAGCTGAGCTAACCTTGGATTTGCTGCCAGAGTTCCCATGGTCAAATTATGTCTTCATAATCAATAATTGTGCTTTCTTCTTAAATGCTGTGCATCTCAGCCAAATTTGGCCTCTTATTGCCTAAATAACCACAAAATACTTTAAAACTACATAGGAGTTCAGTCTGAACATTTATGTTAATAACTTTCATGTGGATAAATGTCTTTCTTCTATTTTAGATTAATGTATCTGCTCTGGTTTTAAGCTATTGTAACAAACCGTGGCTTGTAATACAGCTAAGGAATGGACCAAGGTTCTGCAAGCATCTGTGCAAGCACAGGTACTGTTTCTAACTGTACTGAATGCAAGATGTGAGATTTTTTTGCAGTTATTTTTTTCTCTTTCACTGCTAAATATTTGCTTGATACAAGTGTACATACAAGTAATATTTTTTTAATTGATGGAAGAAACTAAAACTAAAACTCATTCAGATAGATTAGAATGGTGGTTTGAAGGGCAGGGAGGAAGGATTAGGGACTTAGTTTGCTTGAAGGCACTAAACAAGGATCCCCATCTTTCCAAGGCAGTCGGTGGGCTGATATGTGGCGGTTGCATTGAGGTTGCAGCTGAGCAGCTCTTACGTAGCTAGAGGGAAAAAAAAGGCAACATTCAGTGCAGGAAATCTGGATGGTAGGACCCAATGAGATGCTTGGGTTTTGAATACTTCTTAGGTTGATTTCCGTTTCTGATGGGCTCATTTTGGCAGTTGATAATTGCTTGGTTGGATAACTAGCTGTTAGTTTAAAAGGAAATTTTGCCTTGTTAAGTTAGTAGCAGCAAGTCTATCTTCCTTTGTCAAGTGTTGCTTCATCTCAGTGAAGCTTTATTTCCATCTGCAAGAGGTAGAGATCCTTGCTTCATCCAAGGAAGACTCTATTACCTTATCATTTTGTTGTTTGTTGTGTTGCTAAACTGGGGGTGAGGATACTATACTGCTGAGAATGTCAAAGCTGAAGGACAGCTGAAAGGCCACACTCCTGATGGAAAAATCTGTTGAGATTTGGCCTTTTCAGTGTCTCTGAAAAATGCAGTGAACAATGACAATACCTTACTGCAGGAAGCTAATTGTGACAGATTGTTTTAGGGAGGCAGGGACAGGAACTAAGAAAACTTGCCAGTTTCCTTTGACACCTGGCTTGCAAAGGTTTTTAATTCTTTTGTAAAGACAGCATATAGAAGATGTTGTATACTGAACACCAGTGGGGCTGGAAAACCTGCGGGCTCTTGCCAGAAATAAAGATGAGATGAGGAGATGAACTTAAGCAGGATTTGACATGTTAGGAAAAGTGATAATGGGTCCTGGCAAAGTGGGCAAATAGTAAAATAATGGGGAGTCTCAGAAAATGAGAATAACTTGGGCCACAGTTTGGTCTGAAGTGGACAAAAGGATTTAGTCTCAGACATGTGAACCAGCATTAAATTAGCAGGGTGCACAATCACTTCTATTTACTGTTGCTGCCATTACTCAAATGACAATTACTTCAAGCATCAGAGGGTTTTGGT
>VZSE01008522.1:81935-172673 GCA_013398275.1 Promerops cafer | reverse complement strand
TTTTGGTATGTGTATGTGTGTGTGTGTGTGTGTGTGTGTGTGTGTATATGTATGTATGTTCATATATATACACATATATATATATATATATATGTATAATTCCCCATTGTGAAACCTGGCATTAATGTTTTAACTTCTTAGGTATTTTGATTCTAAAAATGAAACCTAAAATTGTCAAATCTTGAAAAGAAAGCAAAACCACAAAAAAAGAAGAGAACTCTCAATACAGGTCAGAAAGCCAAGCACTCATCTGTGTGGGTGGGTACACTTAAAAAATCTTCAGTTGACTGATTTGCCTGTATACAAATTTCTGCTCCCAGTGATCCTTTTGAAATTCTGTGTGTAGAATGGGTAGTGCTTCATTAGCCTTGCTTTATTCTTTAGAGGGCAGAGTAGATACACAAAAACCAATGAGATTAAGATTACCAAGGCAACTATGATTTTGGCAATTCAACTTTGATTTTGGCAATACCTAATTTTTATTTCTTGTCTTCGCAACCTTAATGAGTTGCGGCTTTGTTTGAGTTTTCTAATACAGCTTTTATTTTATGTTGTGGGGAATATGTTGGGAATTTACCTTAATATACTAAAATAAATGACCAGAAATGCTGTCTTCATTAGCAGTATGTACTGCTGTATGTTCTGAGTTACTAGGTTCTGCATTGCTATACACCATGTATGTGCCATACGGTACGTGGCTATGTAAAAATTCACATATTTCTTCCTTATGTCCTGTGTCATACAGACCCTTTAGAGTTACTGGCTTCAGCTCCATCACAACATCCTTACATGTGTTGGTGGTGTCTTGACTGAACCACTCTGGTGTACACTGAATTGGAGAGTCAGGTAAGTGTTTATTTATGCTTGAATACAGCAAATGGAAAAAGCAATAAGTTTCTTAAATACTTTTTAATCTGTACATGGTCACAAAACTGGCAGTTTATCCTCCTTTTTCTCTTAGTCACTAGAGAGTCCAGAATCCAGCAGTATTTGTAATCTGATGCTTGCTGTGTCATCACATTAAAAGGAATGGGCAATTTAATAAATAAGACACTGGCAAGGAAAAAAGTCTTTGATTTTTTCTTTCTGTAAACAGTAGTCTGCCGAAATGTCTCACATTATCAAGTTCTACTTTTTACAAATTATCTTCAGAGTTGGTACAACTGTTTTGAGATTGATTTATTTATATAACAATTAACATCAGTTTTTATATCTTGTTTGTAAACTTGGGAGGGTGGTGAAAAGACAATTTTTGATATTTTGATAGTCTGTTGCTCGTACAAAAGCAGTAATATACAAACTGTCACGACCAAAAGAATTGAGTCAAATTAAGTTATTCTGTGCCAAATAATACTTGCATGGTTGAAAGTATTTCATTTACTCTGAAACAAGTGCTGGGTATCTTCTCAATCATGTAATGGGCTTTTCTTTCCTAATTTTACAAAGTATGGTGTATATTTAAAAATGTATGCAGCACTGTATTTCTTAAGGGTTGACATTCTTTGACTTTCTATTCTTGGTTTGACATTTCACTGATCTTTGTGTTAGTCTTAGCAACATAATTAGCATTCTATGTTATTTTAACAATTTTTGGATATTCATCACGTAATGAAAGTAAGTAAATTTCTTGCAGCATAGTAGCTGTATTATGTAAAAAGGTTGGTTGTTCTTTATCTACATGTATTGTGATCACTGTAAGTTTACCTGAGGAAACGTGGAAAAGACAGGAATATTAGAATTGTGCATTGTAGGATAAAGCTTTTACATGATAAATACATTGTAAGCTGGTAAAACAAAGGGATTCAGGTCAAATGAGAAACCTGAAAATCATGATTCTCCTTCCTGCATTTTCACTTTTCAAAAGGAAGGGATATTTATTGTGGCAGTTGTGTCAAACGCAGTAGTAACTTTTCAAATGCTGTCATTTTTATGATTATAATTTGTGCTTACTTGATTTTTTGTCTTTTGTTGTGCTGAGCAGCACTTCAGCAATTTTATAATGCAAGTGTGCATCCAGTAATGATATTCTGTACTTCCAAGATGTGTGTGAATGGCAGTGAAACATTTCTGTAAATCACTTGCCTATTTATTGTATTTGCAGTATACACAAAAATAAAACAGAGCAGTTCTTTCCTCAAAATTACTTATATTTGACTTGCATCTAATTTTGCCCTACAGGTTAAAAAAACCCAAACAACACAACAAATGAACAAACAAAAACCAACTCAAACAAAGGACTTAACTTGAGAAGATCTATTTCATGTGTGTTTCACAAACATAGCACAGAATGAGGAGCAAGGTTTATTTTCTCTACAACTTTGTCTTTCGTCACCTGAAAGTTTCATATCTCAGTTTTAAGTCTTTCCATCACTGATGGTATTATAAAATATTGGTATAGTGTATTTTGGGTTTCTTTTTGAATTGGTTTACTTAGCTTATTTCTTAAATGGCAATCCAGAGAAGAGTTGAAGGAGCATATGGAAAATTACAGAACTGCTACCACCCTGTTGTCTTCATTTCAGGATCAAGTATTCAAAACCAGACATCAATTGAGTGGACATCACAAACAAATCCATCGTGAAGAAACAACAAACCCATAATTGAAAAAGAGGAAGAGAAAAAGCTTGGAGATAATCCTGTGTGTTTCAACACAAAAGCAACTTGAAAGAAGGATTCAAGCTAATTTAAATGCAGTATGTACAGTAGGTGTGATCTGTATTATAGCAAAACTTGCTGTTTTGTTTCTTAATTGCAGAATATTTGGTAATCTGGCACATTTATTTACTTGCTGATTTACTTACATATTTTTGTAAGAAAATTGTTCTTAGGTAGCCTGAACAACAATAAAAATAGCTGCCTCCTACTTGATTTGTGATAGTACCAGTCTTTGGAATAAATTAAGCATGTGCTGATCAAAGGTGCAGCTAAGGTTTTCTGCTATAGTTCGTTACAGGCAATAACAAAGTACAGCCACTGAAATAGGCTCTTTCAGGAGCCAAGAGAAATGCTGTGAGACTTCTTGGAATTCTTCAAGTTAACTAGGTGAAAAAACAGCTTCCTTTGAGTCATGGCTGTATATTTAAGAATATTAAATATTCTTAATATAACTTAATATAGTTAATATTCTGAATATTAACTGAAGCACCAGTTTTATCAGTTACTGTAAAATTCTACTTATCTGCACTTGTAAGCGTTAACACCAAGACTTTGCCTGACCTCAAGTGCATCCTTTCTTCCAAGGAGATTTTGAGAAGGTATTTGATGCTTTCTTGTTATTCAGAAAATATCTCTTTTTCTCTGATAAAGAAGATAATCTCTAGCAGCCACCTGTCCATGAGTTGACATTACAAAATATTCTGATAGCTTTTCTAATACTTAGGTAGAGAAGTTTGAGTATATCTCTTTCTCTAGGTTTCTTCTGAGTATTTGCATTTGGCGTGGTGTATTTTCTCTTTTTGTTGTTGTTTATGGCCATACATGTCTGTTACATTGTCAGAAAACATTTTTATGATAGTTGAACTAGAGAAATCACTTTCTTACTTTCACAGTTGTGTATCATAAATTAATTCAAATCATCAAAGCTTTTTCCCCAAAGGCTTCTTTATCCCGCTGTTTTCTAGGACACTTAAATAATTGTCTATGCTGAATCTGGCTTTCCTCATTTGAAGTTGTTAATGTTCATGTGGAAAGAAATAAATACATGTTTTAGTATCTCTCTGAAATTGGTATAATAGAAAGCAAAAAGGGAATTTGGGTTTGGCTAGTCAAAGGCCTAATCGCTTGAAGTGAGCTAGATCATTTTTATTAGTAGGGAGCAGAGCAATGTGCTGATGATGTACCTTGCACATAGGCATCTGTCTTCTGGGCTTTTTTTAAAGCAAGTAGCCAGTTAACAAAACTTGTCTCTGTTTTAAGTGGCAGAAGTATAATGTTAGGCACTTCACATCATTACATCATTACAACAGTTACTTGTGAAACACTGGAGTATGACAATCCAACTTTTATCTGAGGTTGCATTTGAAATGTGATGTGTGATGTACACACTACAGCTCTGTTTTGAAAGAAAAATGAGCTTTTATGGACTGGGTCTCTGGAGCTCTCCCTGGAACTGTGAAGATTAAGAACTTACTTGAACTTTTCGTACCTCCTTCTGACTCGAGCTTTGCTTGACTTTTGTACAGCAAAACAAAATTTGTGTCAACACTGTTCCTTTCCTACAGTCCCCCTGAGGTGCAAACATGTAAAACTGGCATTAGCCATAGTCCCAGCCTGCAGCTGTCTTGTAGTTCTTCCCTCTAAAGGCCCTGTCCCCACAGCAGAACGGGGTCTGTTGGGAGTCACAGCCAGCTCAGTGGTGTGTCCTGCGGTGCAGATGGAATAGCTGATGGCAGAAGGGAGTAAGGATAACCCTGCTGTGCTGACTGTGACTGAAAGCACAGGCTGTGCCCTGCACAGAGCTCCAGAGTACCAGAGCAAGCTGCCTCATTTTCTCTTCGTCTCACAATTGTCTCAATATGCCTAGATTAACAGGTGCACATGGGAAGTATATTTTAGAGTCTATGGATACTGTAAAACTTAAAGGAATTCCTTTAAACTGAGAAAGATCTGCTGTCAAGAGGTTACCAGCAAAGTGTTGGAAGCAGGACTTGGAAATCCAGCTGTTTTCCTGGCCGTCCTGTGGCGCTTTTTTTGTTTTCGTCCAGGAGGGGGCAGCAGATGAACAACATCAGGGGCTGTTTTTTACTTTTCAAACGCTTTTCCAGTGTCCCTCTGCCTGTGAATCCCAGCAGGGGCTTCATACTGATGGGAGAGTTTAAAATTCCTACCTGTTTGCTACAAGGATAGCTGGAACGTATGAATCAGAAGTCTTCATTCTGTTCAGTATTAAGCAGTAGAATGTATTCAGTAAAATCTATCTCAACTTTATAAAAAGAGCAGTTCAGTATTGAGACTTAAGATTTTTATGACTATGGCAGTAGGTGTGTATATATTTTAAAGGTTAAAATAACCAAGCAACCCAACCCCATGAGCTTATTAGTTAATGTCACCTAAGTCTTACTTAACATATTTCAAATACTTAATTTCTATCAAGTTGCATATTACAATAAAAAATAATGTTCTCATAGCCTTTTCTCTTCCATCAGAAAATAAAACTGAGAATACACTAAATCTAGGGATGCTTTTCATTCGTGTGTAATTAATGTGCTCATGTACATTTTTTACTTGTGCATTCTGCTGACAGAGCATGGGAGTTAAAGGCCTCAATTCACAGGCAGTGCTAGTGATGGTAAACAATATAACCAAATTTTATTGCCTTATTTCAACCACAAAGTGCAGTTTTATCATCTAAAAGTTTATGGAGTTGTACCATATTACTGATTGGAAGTATAGTGGGGTCTTTTTTTTAAAACTGTAGGGAAAATGCTGATTATTGCTTGAAAGTGTGTGGCTGTAACTCTGTTTAAGTTACAGATCAAGTAGTTAACAAAAAGTCACAGGAGAGAGCAGCCAAGTCTTTTCAGCTGCTAAGTTTTATCCAGTCATTTATATAAAGAAAGAAAAACCATATTGACTTCTGTGAGTTTCAGCTGGTATAATCACTGTTCAGAAGCTAACTGAGAAGAATGAATCTACTTCCAAACAGCACTGATTCACTGATAGACTTGCCTTGATGATTTTCATTAAAATTGTGTAGTAATGTATGTGGGACCTTTATGGAACCTAAAACTTTATCAAGTGACTTGAGTTTTTTTTCCTTTTGTGGTGATTTTTCCTTTTCAAAGATTATGAATGTTTAAGAGAAGAGGAGGAGATAATTACAAAGATTTATTCAGAATGGCACAACTTGCCTTTCAGAGTTGGCTTTCATCTTAAATCCCACTGTTTAAATCACAGATTTTTCCATATAGGCCCCATGGTTCTAGTGAGGTCACTGATTCAGCACCTCCTATGCATCAAACACTTCAACAAGTCCCCTGAGTATTTAACTTCCCTCATACAAGTTCAGGGCTTTTATTTTTTGAGCAATGTAAGCTTAATTTTTCTAGTGCAGGAAAGATCCACAAATAACTGAGGATTAAATTCCCTTTTTCCTCTTTCTTGTTTTAAATACTGTTGCATAAAATAACTCTGTGATTCACACTTCATTTTCAGAATGGCTGGACTTGAATTGCTTTCACAAATACGTAGTGAAAATAGCTCTGATTTCCTTATAGAGTGTTTATAGAATGAATAATCCTGTTTATTACATCTAATAAATGAATGTACTACATGTATTTGGGAATAGTATTTACTCAGTTATTAATTATTTACAGTGTGTTTTGAAAGGACATTGTTTCCTTTTGCTGGAAAGGTCAATAATCGGGATAGGTGCATAAGCACTTTTTAAACCTGCTATAGTTGGTTTTCTCAGGGCAAGGATTTTAAATTTCTATGCTTGTATTTCTCTCTTTGAAATTATTGTGTGTTAAAGATGTGACTTTAAAGCATTAAAGACTTGTGTTTGAATTTGTGAACAGCCAGTGCTTCCTCTGTTGTTCCTGAGGTATACTGAGGATGGTGAGGGGTATAATCCAGAGAATCAAGAAATTTGGGATAACAGATCTGTAATCTGCATTGGCCTTTTCAAATGTTTTACCATTTCCCTTCCTAGGAATCTTCTCTTTGTATATTAGTGCATACATAATTTTCATATGGAGCTTTTTTCCCTCTTTTTAAATAAATTCCACTTGCCGTCCTGCAGGTGTTACAGGTCATATAACAGAGACCAAAAATTTCTAGAAAGCTTTGGTGGACCATTCAAACATCAAAATAGAACAATCCAGTATGATCATGTTGCATTATGCAGTGTTGGCTGCTAGGAAGTTAATTCAACACAGAAAACAATGTCATTTTGGGAATATAAATAAATAATTGAAAGATGATAAACTGAAGTATTTCATTGTATACAGGTCTGATAGGAATCTTTGTGCTCTTATCTTTCCCATAGTGGTATGAATCTTTCCTAACTAATAGCCTTAAATACTCATGATAAAACGCATTAAAAGCCTAAATTAACACAGTAACTGAGAAATATAATCCCTTCAGACCACTTACACAGGAAGAATAGATGATGATTTTCCAACTGTGACAAGGTTCATTTCCTTTCTGACAGGAAGCATTCTCGTAGTTATCTCTGCAGCAACACATGGGAATGCATGCTGGCATCAAAGCCCTTCATTGCCAGCACTGGGAGTAGGGAACGAGGTCTCTCTGACCCAGCATGTGCAAACACATACAGGTGGATTGCATGGCTGTCCTCTTCACATTACTGCTTAGATAAATTGCTCATGGAGGGAAAAAAAGTACTGTTGAGTATTGAGTGCTGTGTAGGAGTGATTATTAAAGGATTTCTAGAGAAAAGGGGTATTTTTTCTCTACTGGTAGTTTTCTCTCTTATGTTGCTTATGGAAAAACCAAACACTGTGATCCTGATTTAACAAAACAGGTGAATTTTTAACTGATGGGGTTTTTATGGCAATTAGGGATATTGATCTTTAAGGATATTTTTGATCCTGGTTTAGAATTTGTGTTCAGAAGACACCTATGTAAAGATATAAATACTGCAAAGACAAGGACTGCTTATGTTCTTGGCTTGTTAACTGAAAAGGGTGTCTTTCCTAGTTCAGAGGGATGTGGACTTTAACCACATCTTTTTTTCTCTTCTGGTACTCCACAACCAGATTAGAAATATGAATGTCTTCTCAAAACTTCTAAAATCAACTTGCACATATAGGCATATTTGAAGATTTTCAATATCACAGAGTTGGGTTTCCACCTTGACTACATTCCCTTTCATTTTTTGGAAAGCTCCCTACTTCAGCTTTTTGTTTTGAACTTCATTGAACCTCTGCCAAAGGCCCAGTCTCTGTGACTGATGCTCTGGCATTCTTTCTGATTCAACCAAGTGATTTGTTTAAATAGACTTTGCACTGCCATGGTTATAGTAAACCCATCATTCTGGGGGGGGAAATAAAGGCAGTTACATTAGAAATTCTGAATTACACAGAAGAAAGTACCTTGTAGCACTGTTTCCTTGAAACTGTTGGATCTACTCCATCTAGTGGGTATCTAAAAATTCTTTCTTCTGAATTGAGCATTTTACAGGATTAGAAAATAAGGTTAAGTGAATGCATAGGATGGAAACAAGCTATGTTGTGTTAAAGCCTTCCCGAAACCTCCTACTTGGCGTGTGCAGTGAGTGGGCGGACAGGACAGAGGGAGCCAATTCGATGCCCGTGATAATAAATAAAACAGCTTGTGGAGAACTCATCCTATAGGACCTGGCAGCACAGTGGATAGGGAATATCCACCTTTGTCCATAGCAGCAAAATTAACTTTCCACTGAGTTGAAGGAAATACTCTTGCAGTCGCTTGGCAGGAGTGTGGCGCTCCAGCACTTGAGTGCCGTGGGTGGTGCTGCATGGCGCAGCGTTGGAGCTGTGGCATCACACACGGTGGCACAGGAGAGTAGGCAGCTGTCTGGCAGGAAAGCTGGGTGTGAAGGGGGCTGATAGACGTCTCTTGCTGCTGGGACAGATGGCTCTCAGTCTCTGTGGTAGCAAGTGTAGCAGAGACAGACATTTGCTCTATTAAATATTCTTATCTTATGTAGAAGGCAACTGACAGGCCTTCAAAAGTTACAGGAGAAGGAGAGTGATGGACAAAACAACTTCTGCTGGGAGGCTGTCTGGGCAGTGTGGCCGTGCACTGTTAATGGTGTTCAGGTGCATAAGTAAACAAGTGTCCAAACCCCTGCAAAATCAATTAAACTCTTGCAAATAAATGAAGACAGTCACTGCCTAGCAGATCGATTGCAAATCTTGAACTCTTATTCTATTATGCTGCTGTGTACCTATAGTAAACACATGTAACTAGTTTTAGGAAGCTACTTATTACCTATGAAAATACAATTTGCTACCTTGACAGCTGCTCGTGAACATGATGTCAGCCTCTTCCTGTTCATTTCCCCATAAACAGTTGGAGGTAAACCTAAAGAATGTTGGCTATGCAGTGGTCATGCAATGCATTAATCCTTGAAAGATAACAGTAGTAGAACTGGTACAGGAGAGATACTTGTAATAATGCTGGAGTGAAATGCTGTCTCGAGGATGATTGTTACAATACCAGGGTTGGTGTTAGGCTTAGATTCTTAAAATATGTTCACTTTTCATTATTTTTTTTAAACTCAAATGTTTTCATTGGTATGTTTTATTTTTGGATGTAAAAGTGAAAATACATTTGCTTATGTGGGGCTTGTCCTCTATTCAGCCCTGACCATTCTGTGATTCTGTTTCATTTTTTCAGTCTGTGCTTTCTTCCTAATTAGGTTCCTTTCAGGTTCTCCACTGTAAGACTAATATTTCAGAATTTTCATACAAATATGAAATTAAACATTGTAAATTAGATTTTGTCAGTGGGAATGTAAATGAAAGGGGTGACCTGTACTTTAAGAACATACCTCTCAATGTTTTTGTTTTTGAAAGTCATTATTTTCCTTGGTATTTCTGACCTAAATGTTCTCCTTGATGGCCTTACAGAAAATTCTTTGTGTGTTTTCTTCATTAAGTTAAAATTATTTTACCTTAATGTAATTTCCCATTGCTTTTTGAAAATTTCCTGTTCTGATACATTTCTGCTTTCTGGAATTTGTTTGATTTTAATTTGTGGCATAGAATACACTTGAAGTTGTCCCTCTGAACTTTGATTCAGAAAAAAAGATCAAACCTAGGTTTGGACAGGGTTCTGGCCAGTCTATCTTGGTTATACTTATGGTTGAAGCCAAATTTAGATGTAGTAGGTCTGCTACTGGCAAAGCAGACTGCAACCTTTAAGTGCCCAGAGCACTAAGATCATGCTTCATTAGCAACAGGATCGTGTGAAAGATGAGCTGTGGCTTGGAGGACGTGCTGGAAATGCTGATCCCCTGATACTCTTCTGAATTTCCCACACACACTTGGTGTTTGCCTGGAAGAGAAAACATCTTTCTTATTGCTTTTCATTTCCTGGTAGGTGGGAAGCTTTTCAAATCTGAGCGCTGCTCTTGTGCCACCGTGGTGGCACTTGCAAACACATGCAAGTGAGAGGCCCTACAAATGTTGGCTGTGCTCATAGAGTTGGTAAGTGTAAATATTCCCTCTGTCAGACAAATTCCGTAAATCTGGTGGCTTTTAAAAAACGACAAAATCCCACGCTTTAAGGTATGCACTCCTACCCAAGTCAAGCATTTACATATATTCCTGTTGGGACCTTGGCTCTGTGAAGGCTTTTCTGCTTAAGGGAATTGCTTTGTGGCTCTTCTTTACAGCTCTCTCTGTATCTAACTACCACACAGACCCTGCTGGAACATGTATGGAACACTAATGGGATAAATACTAAAATATCCAGCAGGTGACAGTATCAGTGCATGTGTGTGAAGGGGTACTGGGACAAGTGGTAGTAACTTACATAAAAAAACCAAAAACGTGTTCATTCACTAATTTTATGTCTTAATTTGGTGGTTTAGGTTCACCATGCAGCTTTTTCACTGATTTGTCTGCAGCTTTGCTTGTTGTGTTTTGGTTCCACCACCCCACCCCGCCCCCATGGATTGAGGAAATGATCAAATTCTTGATAGTGCTAAACAAATTTCATTTTGCAGTGTTGGCAGGGAGTCTTGAGATGAGTGGGAGCATTAGCTGCTCTTAGTAAAGGCAAAATACACGTTCCAAGTATGTACTTAGCAGCCTTAGATGATGTATAAATGTTAAATTCATGTGTGTTTAAACTCTTTACACTAAATAAAGTACTCTTTGCTTCTTTTTTTTTTTTTCCTAAAGCTGAAATATTTAAACTAATATAAGCTAATGTCCACAAGTTCACTTCCAGAGGTATGCAGTGGTTGATGGAGAGAAGGGTTGATTAACTTGGGTTTGTTACTCATGTAACAAAAAATAAAAAGCTGAATCTATTCTGGTTCTGTAGCTGTCATAATAATGGTAGCTCTGATTACAAAACCAGTGCTCTGTTTGGAGAGTCTTTTGATGCCTGAAATGAAATCTGGAAATGCATTTATCAAAAGTGATAAAATACCTTGACCTTAAAGTAAGTTCCTTCTTCATCGAGAGCTTTTCAATATCTGGTAATGGTGTAACAGGCTAAAACACTTTTTCCTAGCTTTTGTGGCAGGTGTGCAAAAATGCAGAATTGTAAACATTGTCCAAATGTTGTAGCAAAAAGTGAATGAAATTCATATAATGGAATGATGACTTACTGACCTTGTTACAACTATTTCCTTAGTAATTGGATGCAACTTCACGAGAGGGAGCTGTACTCCTTAAGTCCTGTGCTACTAAAAATCCTTAAAAGTAAGTCATTCTGTAATATCTGTCATGATATTTTGTCTTTTTTTGCAGTATTAATTTAGAAGCATATACTTTTTCATTTACTTGTAATAAATTGGTCCTTCTTACAGGGACTGACTATTTTGCTGCTTGCAAATTATCAATGTGCCTCCTTCCACCGGCCTGCTTTGCCCTGTTAGATGCGTGTTAGCCATCGTGGTACTATAAAAACTTGCATGCTCCACTTTTGCTGTGAAACTGGTTCCATTGGAAATTAATAGAATTTTTCTTTAATAAGTCAAAAACTTATAATGACAGTCTATGAGATCAGGAAGTGAATAATTTAACTAGTGTTCATTAGAGTAAACAATAACACTGTCTGAAAGTACTCTTTTGTTGTATGTGAAATCTGTACTTAAAAAAATATTTACTTCCTATCTGCATAATGTTCCTGACCTAAATAGTTGGGATGTTTGAAATTGCCACTTGTGAAAGAGTTTGCCTGAATTGTGTAAATACAGTTAAGGCTGGGGTTTTGTTGTGATGTTTTTTTTTTTTTCTTAAGTAGATTATTTCAGGTCTGTGTTGGTCTTAAGATTTTTAAGCACAATAGAAGGTAACACCCTCTACTTCCGAAGTCGTATCAAAAATACAATAAAATTTAAGAATACTAAAGAAGAAAAAAAAAGAGAGACAAATCTAGACAAACCCAGCCCAGTCCCCAGGCATACACTTTGCACCCACACAGAACCCATTGATTGATTCAGTGGGCTGTGTTCAAAGGTGAGGTATAAAGAGCAGAAATAGCACTCAGATCTGAGTGTAAGCAAGACTGAGGATGGCATAACTGCAGTGATGAAATATGCTGAAAAGTGTAATCTCTAAACCTATACAGTATTCTCATATAGTTAATGAATAAATATAAATAGTTTATTGATACTCATTTAGAAAAGAGTGCATTTCTATGTGTGTTGATAGTTGGATATATGTGTGTGGGTATGTAACTGAGCTGTAAACAACAGTCTTTTCCTTTAAGGCTTTTGTCTTATCAAGAGCTTAGAGCTGTGTAGAAGATGGGACATAAATTTGCTTGAGATATTTGCCATACCTAGTGACTTGGAAGAGGCAGATGACTGCTTCTGATGGCCTAGAATCTGACAGGTTCACATTTTTTGTAGCTTTGCTGTCAAAGACTGCAAGAAGATTTCCTGAAAAATGTATTCCTGATGATAGTAGAGATGGTGAGGGTTCTGTGCTGCTTTAATAATAATGTATGGGAAAATGTTTCATCTTTTGTATAAATCTTAGTATGAAAATAGATATTTTTCTTTGGTAGATCAACCAATTAAATTTTTTGTTAGGTGTGAAGGAAAAGGAAGGTTAAGATCTGCTTTCCTATTAAGCATACTTGTAAGGAAGTCTAAGGGTTTTTTTGCCACTTGTATTCATGTAATAACACCACCACCCAAGTACCATTACCCCAAACAGAGAAAATCCATAAATATTGGCATCACCAGCCATGAGGTTTTTAAACTATGTGTGTATACATCAGTCTAAAAGTTAAATTTAGCAAACATAATTGTTTAATCTGACCTCTCAGTGGGTCCCCTTCTATGGGCTTGGAGAATGATGGGCATTCCTACAAGACATCATAATTTCATAGGAGACATCACTTAAATGTGTGGGCTAATTCACCTGTTAGAAGTTCTTACTGCCTGCCTACAGTTAACTTTACAGGGGAAATCTGGAAGATAATACACCAGTTTGCTAACAGTATATGGGATGAATCCTCCTGTAGATGATTGTTTCAGTGTCTTACCTTGTAGGTCTGCAGAGTGCTGCCAAAATAAATGGATCCTCAATATTTGTTGAACGGAAACCTTAAATTTCTTAAACCTTAAGTTTCTTCTTTTCATCTTTCATTTTTAATACAGTCTCTATATAAAACAGTAAATTATTCAGGAAAGTGTACTGATGATGTAGCATTCAGTGGAATAAGCAAAATTCACTAAATTTCTTCATGGTTACTTTTTATAACAAAATGAGTATATTATCATAAGCTTATCCAAAGTTGAAATAAAAATATAAACTAGTAAAATATGACATCAAATAAACTTGACTTAAAAATTCAGTGGCTAAGTATACCTGAATCTTACTTAACCAAATAGAAATTGCTCTTTAAAATTATTTTACTCTAAGACTCCACATTTATTATTTGACTATGGTTTTAAAAAAAACTATGGGGATAAAAAACCTAGTATCACAACTTTCTACCAGACAGAAGCACTGTTCTCTGAAACACAATTGAGAAGAATATACTACTACAACAGGATAGAAGTTTCCCTTCAGGTAAATTGTAGATTCCTTGATTTACAGGAAAATGTTAGTTAGAGAGTTATGTGGAGAGAAGTTACTGGCAATTTGTAAGTAGAATCTCTATGAAAGAATTAAAGAAAAAAAATTTTTAAGAGAAGAAAATTCTCATAATATAAGAAACTGATAAGCATCCCCAGTCTCATCTTCCTGTTATACATTTGGCACAGAAAAGGTTGGAGATGCATACTAAACATAAACACTTTGTCCCTCTTCTGGAAGAATAATAGTTGGACATTTGCAACTGAGTACATACAGTATTACTAATGGGAAATGTTTTCTTTCCTTAAAATGCTGCCATGTGAATTGTATTAACTTGTTTGCACAACAGTCTGATGATTCTTTAACTTGAAATTGCTTGAGTGGTAAGTACTTATTTATTCTGAAGTACTTTATTCTGAAGGATTCCAGCAGCTTTTCACTGACTGCTTTGGGGAAATGTTTTGATCCTTGTTGATGTTGGGCCCAGAGGACACAGATGTAACTTGTTGATTGTTTAATAGTATTTAGCAGTAGCAAAGGGATGCGAGGGAGATGTAGGTATGTGGAATTTAATTAAACAAATTGGAATTCAGCCAAAACTCAGATCAACAGTCCCAATCTTGCAAAATGCACAAGGAGACTTGTAATAGTTGGTAAGTGAACTGAGCTTTCATTTTGGTGTCACCTTGACAGTTGTGTTGTAAGCAATCTGCTTTTCTAGGGAATTTATTCAGTAATGTTGTGAAGGATGGTCTGTACCACTTACTAAACTACCAGTAATGACTAGAGATTACTTCTGGCAGCATTCTGCCCTGTTTTTACGTCTTTTACGTAAGCACCAAGCTCAATCTTTGCATTTGAGAACAGGCAAGAGTAGCTTGGAGTAGCAGAGCTGCAGGTGTAACGTGCTGCAGTTGCATGCCCACTAGAATATTTAATATGCTGGGGGTTTTTTTCCCATTTTTTTTCTCCACCGTTGTTCAAGCAGGCTGTATAGTAAGCTTGATAAGTTAATTAGAAAGGGGACCTTGAATACAAAATAAGTGCTTTATTTCTTTTGTGTGTGTGTGTTTATTACCCTATTGTAAGTAGGCAGAAATACTCAGCATTAATTAGTACATAATACTGAAAAGACTGACTGCTGATAGCAGGTTTTGTATGTACAAGGTATAATTTATAGGACCAAATTCTAATCTGTTCTTTATCCCAATGCCAGGCAGCACAGTTATTCTGAAGTGAAGGATTTTGGCATGTCCTTGTAAGTGATCTTTCAGTAAGAATATGACAGATTCTATCAGAATTATTTCTTTGCACTCTAGAAAAGGAAGAAAACTTAGGTGCAGAAATCAATAATCTTGGCATATTTCTGGTTTGCTTTTTAAGACATCTTGGAACAGCAGCCTTTTATCAGAAGTTCACACACTGGTATTTTGGGAACAGCTAGTAGTGGAAATCTAATGTGGCTTTCATGTGTAACTATCATTGAATAATATAAAATATTTTAAATGTACCTTGACCAGTAAACAATTATTTTCTAGTCCAACTGTTAGGTATAGTAGAAATCTTCCAGGTTGACTTCTGACTCCAAGCCAAATTTTTCAAGGAATATCTGAATTAGTATGCTTTATTTTCTCTCTATGTAATCCAGCAAACAGGGATGTGTGTTTTGAATGTCAATTTCTGTGAGCCCAAGGGGAATCTGAGCTAGGTCTTAAGGTGTTAACTGTGCTTCCTCTTGAACAAACTGATCCTTGCATTCCCTGTCCTTCCTACTTTGCTGTCATGAAAGACCTTTCACAGAGCAGTATCTCCACAAAGTGCAGGCACAGCATAGGTTAAGGGCTGTAGCAGAGTTGACAAAAGACTCTTGTGTTATATTCAGGCAAAGGTTCTACTGCTATAAATAATGTATGTTTTAACTGGAAACTTCCAATGGAAATATCCGTCTCTAAAGGCTCATTGATTTCAGTATAATCTCTAGGGGCAGGTTCTGCTTACATGCTGAACATGCAACACATTCCCCAAATTTGTGGTTGGTTTTCTTCATCAGCACTACCTGCACAAGTGAGCTCCTTCCTATAAATTCAGACAAATGTCATGTCTACATAATCATCTCAGAATTTCTATTACTGTATATTATAGAAGTTGCATGAAATACCATTACAAGATGAGGTACCCAATGATGTTGAGAATTCTAGTTTCCTTTTCCCTTGGTTGGTATTAATTGGAGGGTGCACCATACCTATTAAATTTGATTATTAATAGGGAATGACTTTAAAAGAAAATAATAAACATTCATTTCTTGCCAGATTTTCCTGGGTTTAATCACACTGTACCTGATGTTAACCACAGGCTTAGGCCTCCATGTACAGCCACAGTGGCTAGGCTGATACCTGGCTAATTCGTGATTCTGGAGCTCTAATCCCATCCAATGAGATGGGCACAACTTTTGGTACTATTTTAATTAAATTGATTTAAAACCATACCTTAAGGACTCTTCTAAACATAATATCCTACTGACATCACTAAGAGTGATAGTTACCAAAGTGGTGTCTAAGTGTGTGAATACAAATCTGTCTAAAGGCTAGTAGTTTGCTTTGGGCTAGGTTGATTTTTACATTAATTTGGATCCTTTCCGTTTGCATGCATTCATCAGTCTTGTTTTGAATTCATTTAACAGTGTCAAGATGAATTTTGCAAATTATATTAGTAATTTATAGATACTAAAATAGTAAATGAGCCCCTGCCACACAGCTTGCAGAATTGTAGAAAAAAGAGAAACAGATTGGGATGGCCAATGTAATTTTAATACTGTCCCCTTTGGGCCCCCTAATCTCCTGTTGTTTGTGGGCAAGCCTGAGCAACTTACACCTAGAATGCATCTAAGATGTAGAATTTAGGAATACAATAGGATTTAGGTGTGGAAGTCCTGAATGATGTGGAATCCTTCCAGAAGTGCCTGTAGGAACCCAGTGTTTCAGCGTGGGTGTGTAGTGAGTTACAGGTGAGCCAGGTGCCTCAGAGTGCTGTCCAGAAGATGCTGACATTGAGTGGGGAGCCTTCAAGTTAAGAGGCTAGGTTGAACATAGGATTGGCTTTTTACCCCCAGTCTTCAGACTGAAGTACCTCCAGCTGGTCATGATTAACTCATGAACTCTTAACTCTTCTTTGATGGAGTTTCCTTTGACAAGACACAACCTGGGAAAATCCTGGTGCCCCTATTTTAATTTATTTGTCTCTGTGAAGATACTGTGTTGTGGTTCAGAAGACTTCTGTGCACAGTAAGATGGTGTTTTGTATTCTGGGTTTCCCAAGAGAGTGCAGAAGGATTAAAACCTCTTAGAAATGGGGTTTATCAAGTGCTCCTATGAAAGTGTTATTTACACATGAGGAGACCAATTTCTCTATTTCAGAGAATATTCAATCATTCTGTATTAAATGGAACAGGATTTAGGTCACACCATTCAGTGTAACACACCTTAAATGTTATGTTGTATAGACTTTCTCTTATTTTTCTAATGGCTAATAGTGACTGAATTAGTCTGTTAGCAGTGGTTTCAGATGTTCTTCTAGCTTCATGGTCAGAGCCCTTCTTTTAGGGGTGGCAGAGGTACCACAAGGCAGAAGAGGGTTTTTAAATTTTTTCTCTGAGGCTTCAAAGTAAGTCTAGGGCACAAGTCAGGCAAGGAAAA
The DNA here is from genome assembly GCA_013398275.1 of Promerops cafer. Lineage (NCBI taxonomy): Eukaryota > Metazoa > Chordata > Aves > Passeriformes > Nectariniidae > Promerops > Promerops cafer. The sequence continues at coordinate 155,266 of VZSE01008522.1, read as the reverse complement.
ACAGTTGTGTCTCATGCATGAGTCTTTTCAAATATACCTGTCCTCTCTAGGACAGTACTAGAAATAGAGAAGAAAGATAACTTCCTTGCCTTCTTTCCCTAGAAGATTCTTCTTGAAAACAAATTCAGGATAGCTATGAAAACTTAAAAGGTAGGAACGAGAACCAGATAGAACTGCTCAAATCTGATTTTTGTTGAAGAACCAATAGTTAATGCAATTATATGTAGTTAACTCTGAATTCTGCAAGGCAGTGCATTGTCTAAGTAAATTATTCTTTTCTGGGTCATAAATATACAGGACTTAGTGGTATACATGATGTATACTCTTGGATTGCATTGCACCTAAATCAGTGTTTTTAACTTCACATTCCTGTTCCAAGATAATTCTACATGTAATGGAAAATCAAAAAGGCCAACAGAAATAAATTGGCTACAAACAGAGCAGCAGAGTTGGCAGAAAATATCTTGAAAACATTTATGGATTATGTTTCCTCATTTACACTGTATTTTCAAGATAAGCAGCTGCCTGTGGACTCTTAGACACAGAAAACGTGTGCTAAGAGATGGCGTGTAAAGATGAACCAACAGAGGTAGGGTAGGTGAAAGTCCAACACTGTAAATGTATATTCAGCATTTTTTTGGGTCATTGCCCTGGTAACTCCACACCCTCTGAGTAATATGGTCATACATCAGTGACAAGCCACCATAGCCCCAGAAGAAGGAAGCTCTTTTTGTGTTCCCAGCCAGGCATATGCAAAGGTATGCCCATAAGCTGTTGCTGAAAGTGCTGATTGCATCTAATTGGTGTTAATTTATTCTGGTCTGAATTGTACTGAGTAATAGCTGTCAGCAGAAGCAGAAGAATTTTCTTCTTTTTAGGTGTTGGTTTAAGTCTTGCTGAAGAACAGAGTGTGCTGCTGTGCTTAATAGTAATTCTTATCCCCGAGGAAAGGGATCTGTAGCACTCCTCCTTTGTGTCATGAAGAATACTTTGGCCAGAATTTTAGTATTCTTGCCGGTATGGGTTGGCAGGAAAGCGTGGCTCCCTGTCCTCTCTATCTCTCCAGTGGCCCTGCCACTGAGGTTACATGTACTAGCAGCCCTTGTCCAGAAGGAGATTGCTTAGGGAGTCGTTCCCAGATTTTTGCTCCTGACACACTTGCTGTGAAACAATGTCTTTCTCTGGCTCCTAGTTTATAGGAGTGGGTGTGTCCAGTGTTAGAAAAGGCCATGCAGTGGTAAATAGCTGTGTTACTGTTTCATTGTCCTTTCTTAGTGCGCGAATACAAGGAAGCAACAACCTAATATAATGTTATAACCTAGTACTAAGAAAGCTTTACTTCCTCCGTGATAGCCAGTGCAACTGGCTCAAGGCATTTGATTGTTGTCTGAATTTCGGAAATGATGTCTTGGTGATTGGAATGACCTTTCTTCACTTGCCAGCTGCTGTGTGGAGGTGCCTCAGTTCCATTTTCATGTGGCAGTTTTGATTTCTTTTTCCTTTACAGAAAGTGAGCAATGCAGCACACCTTTCCTAGCGTGCAATTAAACCTGCCTTAGTCACTGCTGGCGGAACAGGCAGAAACAGATCATTTGATAGAAACTGTCTCTAATTAAACTGAGGCAAACATGTCCTCTTAAAGGTTTGAGGAAATCTCTTCAGGCAAAAAAACATGCTTCCTAAGGATGGACTTAGTATGGCCTTCCTCGTATTGTACTTCCCTTCCTGTAGATGACAGATATGGTTAAATGCTGGTACCATTCCTGCAAGCAATGGCTTTACTCCACACCCTTCTGCAAGGGGTCACACTGGCTGAGGCTGATTCTTCCCAACCTGGTCTTGTACTAATTTCAAACTTTCCTGAAGCCAGATGTGGGATTGAGCTTTGCAAACTTTAGTGGCCTAAGAAGTAATGCATTCCATCTAAAATTAGGTACTTGGATACTTTCTAAAGGTAACAGAGACAGTATTTGTTTCCTGGAAGTAATCAATCACATTCTGATTGGGGTGGCGGGGTAGCAAGTTGTTTGCTTCCTAGGTGTAGCCACAGCAGGAAGTGTTCTAACAAGTGATCTAATGTCTCTGCTGTCTGCAAACCCAGCCTCGCAAGAAGATCTGGCATGGGATCCTTTTCAGCTGTATTTTCAGAAAAATTAAATGCTGCCAGTAGTCGAATTGGTTATTAAAACTCCCTTTTACAATCGTCTGGAAATTGTAATGGTATTTTAAAAAGACCAGTCCCTGCAGTCTCATGCTCAGTGTGGGATTTGGGTAAGTAAAAGCAGTATTGTACATCATGGTTTTGTCTACTATGTTTTAGAGAGCTCCTCAGACTACGATTGGTGAAGGTATCTTACTAATAGCAGATTTGGAGAAAAAGTAACGCAATGGTATAGATCTTAAGGCCAAAAGAGATCCTAACAGCAACATCTCCCAGATGACTTATCTTCCAAGATAAGCATGGCCTGTATGCTATTTGTAGCCACAGCATAAAATTGCTTTTGTAATATTCTCACTTAAGCAATTTCATGAACAGCAAAGCTACTGAAGCCTTGTTCCCAAAGTGTGTATATGAATGTTGCATGTCCTCCCATGTGGATTCTCTGATGTCTAATTCTGTGGTCCATTCCTTTGTGGGGAATAAGAGATCCATGAATTAAGAAGAGATCTTCTGTGTTAAGAACTGGCTGGGTTATTTGATATCTTTATAAATGATCTGGACGAGGGAACTGAGTCTACCCATAGTTAATTTGCATAAAACACCAAGTTGGGCAGGAGTGTTGATCTCCTGGAGGGCAGGAAGGCCCTGCAGAGGGACCTGGACAGGCTGGATCGATGGGCTGAGGACAACAGTTCAACAAGGACAAGTCCCAGGTCCTACACTTTGACCACAATAATCCCATGTGGAGCTACATCTGGCACTGGTGAGGCCACACTTTGAGTACTCCATCCAGTTTAGAAATCCTCACTACAAGAAAGACATTGAGGTGCTGGAGCAAGTCCAGAGAAGGACAACAAAGCTGGTGAAGGCACTGAATCACTGTCTGATGAGGAGCAGCTGAGAGAGCTGGGGTTGTTTAGCCTCGAGAAAAAGAGACTCAGAGGTGACCTTATCACAGACTTAAGCTATGCCAGGGGAGGTTTAGGTTGGACATTCGGAAGAATTTGTTCACAGAAAGGGTGAATAGACATTGGAATGGACTGCCATTCCCATGCACAAGGAGGTGATGGAGTCACCGTCCCTGGAGGTATTTAAGGAAAGACTGGATGTGGCACTCAGTGCCGTGGTCTATTTGACACAGTGGTGTTCACTCATAGGTTGGACTCAATGATCTCAGAGGCCTTTTCCAGCCTGGTTGATTCTCTGTGTGATTCTGTGATTCTCTCTTTTTTGCCTCTTTTCACAAATTATTTAAGCATTTAATATTTAGCAGCCCCCTACCTTTTTGTTTAATTTCATTAAATTTTGCCACTGGGTTCCAGAATTACTAAGCGGCACTGGACAAACCCATGTCTATGTAGATCACAAAGCCAAGTTTTATTTTCATAGGAAACTTGGCAATAAACTTAGAGTAAGGGGTGTGGTGATGTGGTAGGAGTATTAAGAAATGACTGATTTCATTGTGTGGTTGACCCCAAAAAACCACAGAAAGATGGCTGTGTCCCATCTCCCACCTGGCCTGTTCTCTGTAGTCCCTTTCACAGAATTCCTGCTAGACAAGAGGTGCCTTGCTTTTTATGAAAATACTCTATCATTTAAACTTAAGAAAAGGAAGTTTACTACTTCAGTTCATAATCAGTCTTCGCAATGGGTCACAGTTAAAATGTTACTTATTTTATTTCTAAATTGGTGTTATTTTTTGCTTTAACTTCTTGCTATTGATTCTTACACTGCATTTCTCTGCTAAGTCAGACAACTCTCTGAGACTAGCTACTTTTTACAATGAGGGGTGTGTGTGCTGTAATTGGATCATTCATTATTTCGTTTTTTGATAAATGAAGCCCACTGAATTCTTTGGGCCCCTATGATAGGGCATTTTCTCTAGCCATCATATTCTGGCTCCTCACTCTGTAATTGCATTCTGTGTGATCAAAAATGATTTCTGAATTAATTGTTAGATTCTGGCTATAGTATGCTTTCTAGCTGGCACAGATCCTGCAGAAAGAGAGGAATATCTAGTTTCCTATCTGCTTTGCATGATAAAAATGCATGATAAAGTAAGGATGGCAGCATCAACTAATTTGTTGGGGTGTTTTGTTTTTTTTTTTTCCAATGTGGCTGGGAAGATGCTACTTCAGTACAAGCTGTAGAACCAGCTAATTTGAAGTTGCATTTTTATATTTATATTTAGTTTCCCTTTTACAACTCTTGCATTCATTAGGAAGCATTTGTCGAACCATGCTGTTCCTTTGAGATCCTCAAATGCCCTGCTCAAAGCCAAGCACTGTGTGCATTCAGGAAGATGTTGGTCTATCACTACATGTTTCCATTTTTCTCTCTATGAAGAACAATTTAAATTTATTATTGCCAGCTGTTTCTTTCTACGGTGTTGTGCTGTGGTTTTTTTTCATGTGATTAGTGATCCTGATTGATTCAACTCCTTGCCCTGCACAGGCATAGCATCAAGGCTGCTCTGTTATGTTAAATTGCCTGGCAAGCTAGCATCACAAAAGATTTAAAACTGTAAGCAGAAAGAGCATGTGTTTGACCAGATTTTGCTCTTTTATAAATTTCCTCTGAATGAATTATTTATTTATTTATTTATTGCAATAATAAACAACTGTGATGAAGTTTACAGCTTGCCTCAGTTTTATCTAGCATGGTCATCCTCTTGTGATTTTCATGGGTAAATACTTGCACCAGTTTTGTTTGCTTGCCTCTATCTGACACATGAGACTATCATCTCACTGATTGCTGAAAACCTTTTGCTCACAGTGAGTTTCATGCAGACACAGTAAAATGCTTAATCCTTAGTCTCTGAGAGTGATCAGAAGAGTCAAGTTAACCATTTCACCTTATGGCTAAACATTAATTACGTAGGGTGCACTAGTATCCTTTTTTAGGAAACATTTTAACCTAAAGCATTCAGTGATTAGTGCTGGCTGGTCATTTTTTTCCTGTGCTGCTGCAGAGCAAAGTTAAACCAGCAGCTGTGCCTCTAGCTGGGTGACGAGTTGTATAGGTTTAAGACAACACTACTGACAAAATGGATGGATTGAAAATCAGATTCTTCTGTTGTTACAGAACAGCCAGGCTAGAATGAAATGGCAGTGGTTCAAGCTTCTGCTAGACAGACCATATGGTCCTTACAGTGAAATGAAGGGGTGTTGCATATGTGTATTGCTAGGCATAAGGACAACAGCTCCAGCTTTCAGAACTGCTGGCAGGAATCGTACGTAGAAGAAATGTTCCTTTCCTCTATCCCTTAAAAGTAATTTAGGAGTGAAGCCAGTGTCCTTGCCTGTCTCATGTTAGAGCAAGATGTACTAGGAAAACATGCCTCTTGTAAAGAAGTGGATGTCATTAATATATTTCAATTATATATGTAACTAAGTTCTGAAATAATCAGCTAAAATCACCACAAAACTACCAGTTCTGAAATACAGGACTGCAACGATCTCTTGGGTGATTTTGACTTACCCCTCTTCTCCCCATAATTTAATGAATGCTGATTAATTTATCAAATTCAATTTTGAGAGTTTGTCATTTTCCTGCCTGATTGTTCCAGAGCTCTGATTCTCTCCTACCTTAATTTTCTAATTCTCACCACAACTTCTAGTCTTGCTTAGTGATCCCATTAACAGCATATGAGATGTTTGAGATAAATACCCAATTGCTTTGTGTCTGGGAGAAGAGTTTGAGATGACAAGTGTGTTTTGAGTAAAAAGTGCTGGTTGAAGACCTAGCTGTTGGTGACTTAGAGCTGCATAGGAGAAACAATAATTTTTCCAGCGTGCAAGTGGTGAGTGAGCCAAGTCATCCTCAGACAGAGGAAGTAAACCCCCAGCCTTCCAGGAAATCTACTTCTAAAGGCTTTTTTCCAGCTTTACAATTTGCATGGCCCTAATGAGTAACTGTACATACCTGAATTGGTAGATCCCCATAGGGGATTTTCACAAATCCCATTGTCTTTTATGTGGTGCTCTAACTAAATCAGAACAGGGATAAAAACTAATAAGCTCTGCTGTGACTCAGGCAAGAGTAAGTCAATGGCAATGCAGTCATATGCTAAAGCAAATTGCTCAGGCTGTGGGAAGCGTATCTCTACACCCTCTACACCCATTTTCACTCCCCTATCTTTACACCCTCTCTGTCATCCTCTGGATCTTTCTCTTCTCTTTTCAGGTCACAGTGCTATTAGTTCTGGTGCTGTGCTCTGCATTCAATGGAATGAAGTGTGTGTGCCTGTCAGAAGGCAAATCTCACAGGTTTGCTTTGGCTTTGCTTTCTGACTTTTGACTCCTGGATTTAGCTATTGATGTCATTTGCTAAAAAGCAGAAGGGGTTGAGCCATTAGCAATAAGGCATTTCCTTCTGTTTTTTATTATCCTTTCATGAAATTCTTTCACGCTCTTAAGCACAGCATTGTTTCTGCATCAGCCCTGCCTGAAATTGTGTATTATGCTGGCTGCCATCCAGGAAAGGAAAGAACAATTTAAACACCTCTCCATGCAGTGACAACTGAAAAAATTGGAAACTACTATGCAAGTCTGGAAAGTGTGAGGGTCATATGGCTTAGTGTTTTTGTCAGTGCTGCCAATGAATGTAAGGGCCCAGTTTCCCTACTAGCACTGTGTGTATGAGGCAGAGGCAGTAGGAAGCCCACAGAACCAAGAGAAACTAATATCTACCCCAAACTTTGTCCCTGATGAGTCTCCCAAGAGAGTAAGAGAAATACAGTGCTGCTAGAAGGGGGTTTAGTAGTGTGAGAAATGGCACTGTATTGTGCAGTTTGACTTGCACACTGTCGGTTTTTGAGGTCAGGTCTGCAGCTGGTATAAATCATGACAGTGAAAACAAATGTTGATGCAAATTTTCCTTGTAGTCTTTAATTCAGTTTTTTGTAAATCATATGGCAACTGCAAAACAATTTGTCTTCATTAGCATGAGGCAAAAGTCCTAAACACTGTGACAATTTAAGCAAAAAACCCACCACAGCTTCAGATGAAGATGTAACCTAGATCCAGCTGCAAACCACTCAGCCTCAGTGGAAAGTAGTTGAGAGTTCTGTATCACAAGTACCAAACACTGCAGCAGCACTGGATTTAGAGCTAAGAGTCTTCTGCTTTTGCACAGGTGTAAATTTGGATCATATCCAAAAACATTAATTGGCTTGCACTGTTTCTGCACTGGTGTAAGGGAAGAGAGTGGTCTGCACTGGAGTGTCTGGGCCTCTCCTAGAGAATCAAAATTCCCTCTCTAGGAAGGGATCTGTGTTACAGACTTCTGTTGACACAGCAATATGAGCCAGGGATATGAAAAGGTGTCATCTCTGGCTAGTGGAGCCAGGCCAGGAAAATCTTCTAATACAAATGCAATTACCCCAATGTAACTATTATACAGTTACAGGGTGACTTTCAGAAGGGTTGCCAAATGCAGTGGTTCTGCTGCTCCTGAATTACATCCACACAAGGGATGCTCTGCTGGATGCTTTGGCTGGAATGTTTCCTCCAGCCAAATGTCCTGTTAGTATAGATCAGATACATATCTTTTAAAACTTGCCTTCTTTAGCAGTTAATAATTAGTAAGCTTTAGGCAAATGGGAGATCTGGGTTTTTAGGCAAACTGTGGAAGACAGGTTAAAGCTGCCCAAACCAGCCTGTATTACATGACACCTGTGAAGCAGTAATTACAGTCTCCCCTTGCAAGCTCAACATTTAAGAAAATTTTGTGGTTTATTCATAAGCTATTGGATTTATTGTTTTGGGCTTGGGTTTTGTTGTTGTTATTTTATTTGGGTTTGGTTTGTTGTTGTTGTTGGTTTGTTTGTGGTGATTTTTGTGAAGAAATACCAGATCACATGATTTTCCCTTGGTATAATACCAAGGGATGTAGAAATGTTTTGTAGGGACTTTAAATTGTAACAAAATGTTTGGGTCTGAGTGATGAGGGAGAAGCAAGACTGCATCTGATTTGGATATATATGTTTATCCTGCAACCTAACTCCCAGGGCTTTCGGAGGCCATCCATGAACCCGATCCCAAACCCACATACCTCCCTGGGAGCAGCAGATGCTTCACATCTAAAAGGGCTCTTTTCTCTCCCATTCTTCTTATTTATGGAGCCTTTCGCCTGATCTGGTGATCTTTTGCCTAGTTAAAAATAAATGGTTTGATAAATGAATGAATAATAAACAGAGCTAATAATAATATTAAATAAGCAAGCTGTTCTCTTAAAGAAAAAATAGAGAAAGAAAATCTAACTTTTTCTAGCTATTTTCTTTATTTTTAGCAACATGACTTGCAGTAATGCTTCCAGCACAGAGATTCTTAGAGAGTCATAATTCTTCTACTTCATAATTTGTTGCAGTTTTGGATAATCTAGGCATTGTTGCCAATGGCAGAATGGGGAAAGTGGGACAAATTTGTTCATATGCATACCCCAGCACTTGTGTTCATCTCGGGCTTATATGCGCCTGGAAGGATTCACATCCCTCCCCTCCAAGTATATGGCCTCCATGTGTTTGGGATTTGTTACATTCCAGTCAGTGCAGCATAAATCCTTATTAGGTAGGTCATAATGATTCTTACTACTTAGCTGGGCATGTATTCGATAGCTTTAGCCTTTTGCTAGTAGAATTTGGAACTAACTTCTACTGAAACAAGTAATAAAGCAGCCTTTGAATTTTTAACGCCTCTTATTGCATAAGTTAGTTTAATTAGTTCTGCCCCTTCACACTGATTTAAGACATCTCCCTTAATATGTTGCCAAATTAAGATATTGCAGAGGAAAATATTGGAAGAGAAGGAAAAAATCTCTACAGCCAAAGAGCAAGAGAAAGAAGTCTGTGTGTGTGATCTGAAATGAGGCTGAGAACAAGTGAGGTACCACCAGGAAAACTGCTGCCGTCAACACTGCTGGGAAGAGCTGTGGTGGAACATCTGGTTCTTGAAGCTCTGTTTCTCTGCAACACATCTGGAACAATTAAATACATTTTTAATTACATGAATGCAAAATGATGGAAAATAAGGCTCAGCAGTTTGTTTTAGTGTAACACATTAAATTATCCAACAGTCCAAACCAGCAATGTGATGAGTCTTCTCCAAAATCATCCAGTAAAAGCAGACAAGAAAAGTAACCTTTTTCCAGATGAACTCCCACAGATCTTCCACTGTTTGTCCAAATATTTCATAGGTAAGGACACCAGCTAATGATATGTAGGGGAAGCAGTAGCAAGATGATAAGCTCCTCTCACTGATCCAAAACTATATTCTCTGCAATGTTTTAAAAAAAGTCTTCTCTAGAATTCCTACTACTTCACTCTAAAGGAAGTAGCCTTTTGTGGGGATGAATTCTGATTTTAGCCTTCAAGTTTCCTTTTTGTTGTTACAGTGTCTCTTGTGAGAGCCAACTGAAAGTGATTTTGAAATTATTTAGTATGGACCATCGACTGTGGCTTGGCATCTTCTTGTGTTTCTAATCAGATTAGCACTACTGAAGGGTATTGCATGCCTATCACAGGAGACAAATAAGCACACTTCCAAAGAGCAAAGGGGATCTTTAAACTTGAAAAAGACAAGCTCTCGTTATATCAGAATGGGCTTTGTATAAAATGTTACAACACCACACAATTATCAAGAAAATGGCTTTTTTTATCTGAAAACTTGAGACTTTCACCTGAATCTTACCCATTGGTCAATGTGGCTGTCATGCTACATTAAGAAAGCCTGCAGAAAATAATTTTGTTTTGACAGCTATTATGTGATTCTGCCTGCATCACAAATATGCCTTTAATTCAGAGCTTACTCATAAAAAAATGAAAATGCCTAAACGTACATGGTTGAATTTTCTTCTTTCCTGGCATGAAAAACCAACCAGCCAGCCTCTTGCTCCCAGATACCACTGATTAGGAGGATGCTCTTTACTCAGAGTGTGGTGAGGCACTGAAACAGGTTGCCTACAGAAGTGTTGGGTGCCCCATCACTGGAAGTGTTCCAGGCCAGGTTGAAGGGATCCTGAGCAACATCTTCTAGTGAGTGGTATCCCTGCCTGTGGCAGGAGAGTTGGAACTAGATAAGGTCCCTCCCAACCCAAGTCATTCTATGATTTGTGGCAGTGACCTTGGGAATTTAAGCTTCCAACGGAGAGGGACATTTTGATATCCAAGTGAGTTTTATAAAATCAAATAACTGTACAAGTTGGAGATCTTTTTATTTGCTGTTGAGATCTCTAAAAACTGATTTACTGTCAGCCTAGAAAGTCCTTTTATTACCAGACTTACTCCCTGCCTTGTTATTGATGGAGAGACTTGAAAACAGGTTTACTCTGAAAATGTAAAGTACAGAGCATAGCTTAGTAACCAGCTACCTGTCACTGTTAGCAAATCTCCAAAACCTGAAATAAGACCTCTTTACACCAATTTTTGTGTTAAAGGGGGCATCATTTATTTAGGTGCCTGGAAGGCATGGGGGATCACTGCTCCTAACATGCCCCCTGATTTCTATAAGTGTGTTGCTAATGTACAGTCACTACATGCATGTTATAATTTGTTCATTATCATAAAAACCCTCCCCACGTTCCCCAAGTTCCTAAACTTGGTCCTTGTTTTGGCTGTAGCTGCATTCCTGAGTCAGATGTGTCCTCTTTTTCTTCTAACAGCCTTACTTGGAGAACAATTTCTGCATGCCTTGCTGCTCTGCTAAACGTCTGCAGGCACAGTGTCTTCTCTGCTAAAAGTTCACAGTTTCAGTGTCTTTCTAAAAGCTCACAATTACTGTAGAAATTGAGTTAACCCTTTTGGTATCAGGGGAGTTTTATGTGAGGATGAGACATTTTACTGCACCAAGCAAAACAAAATATAGGATTTAAAACTAGTAGTAGGAAAAGCTTTTTAAAAAGAACTGCCAAAGCTCATGCTGATCTAGTATGATGAAAAAACCTGACCAGCTCACCTGCAAGTGGGAAGCATTCTTAAATGAAGTTCAGGAGGCCACTCCAGTTTACTGACTTTGAAGGTACAAGACCTGTCCAGATGTTTGAGCTATTTTTGCAACATTTGTGAATGTGTATTTTCTTAAAAGATAGAATGTTGCCCTGAATTACTCTGCCTGGAGGAACTCTGTTGTTCTCATTAGTTTGAAAAATGGGTAATGCAAGGCAGAGGCAGACATGATACATCCACCTCTCTGAAAGGCCCTGATGGTTCTTTCACAATGTTCAGTAACCCTGTTACAAATGCTCTTCTGGGCTTCTCCTTTGGGGGCTATTCCTGATGCATCCTAACTCATTTAACCAGCTGCAGTATTTGAGAGCATTCATTGTGGCTCTGCAGGCCAAATTGAAAACCTATCTTGGGGATTCTTGTTAGCTTTTTAAAGTTTGCATTAGTATAACCATCCGGTTGTTCACGGTCACTCTAGCAGCCGTGCTTCCAAATCCTGCCCTCTAAGTCAGTGAGGTGGGATGACAAGTTTCGACCCCATGAGGTCATGGCAGAGGGATAGACTGCATCAGACTAGACCAATTTTCACACTACTTATTTGTGAGGCATTTGCTTTGGTGCTGCTGCGCTGGGTGAGAATGGGGATGGACAAAAAGCCAGGGGAGAGACATTGCTGGCCTGTATCTGTCCTCGTGTAGGCAGGTAATGTTCTACCAAGGTAAAACAGGGTAGGAGAATATTCTGCAGCATAAGGCAACACCAACCTGGTCTTAACTGCCCTTGATTTTCCCAGCTTTCACATTTGTTTAAGTAGAATAGACAGTTGTATGAATAACCCTTCCCTGCATCTTCTTCTGATCTTAAAATTTCTTTTTAAGTACTCTGCAGCAACCAGTTGACTTCTGATGTGAAATGCGTTATGAATTATCACCCTGGAGTAGTGAGATTTAGAGTAATTGGGTTTCAAGGTCAGGCTTTCTGATCCAAAGCTCTTGGAGTGATATACATCTGCCTCTACAGACAGCAAAACCCAGAGGGATTAGAAGCTGATGCAGCTCTACTCGTGTTCTCTCTGAAACTTGTTTCCTGTCCATGTTGATCTGAGAGTACAGCTGCAAAGAGGTACAGCGTAAGGTAGTTGGTGCTTTTGAGCATTTTGGGTTCCACCTCTGGTCAATCCCTTTTTTCTTGTTTGTGCTGAACTTGTTACAACATGTCTGGATAAGAAACAATTCCAGAGTAAAAGGCAAGCAGCTTTCAAGTGAGCTACATGTGTAAATACCAATTATCAGTGGCAGCAGAACAGTGATGGTGCCTCCACTGTCAGACTGTTTGCCACTTTGAAGGGGCCTGTCTCCCTTTGGTGCTACACATAACATATTTTGGGAGCCCCACTGCAAGTAAAACATTTTCTATAAAGAAAGTTGGTTTGCAAATTGCAGTAGTCAGAGCTGAAGCTCACAGTATTAAATCCCAGGCCCTGAAGCAATGAGGGTGTCCTCAAAATATATCAGTTTTCTCCAGAGCTCTTTCTGTCTTGCAGACATATGGCCAATATTAATTGTTGCTAAGCAGAATGCTAGAACTACCAAGACCAAATTATTCAAGATCCTTAGTGTTATGCTGTGTATTGAATTGTATTTTTTCTTGGTTTAAAGCAATTTTTGTAGTATTTTTGCTCTTTGCTGTTACTTCTTTTTTAAAAACTTGCAGTGGAAGGGAATGTAGAGTTGGAAAATCAGGAATGGTTAAAGTGTTATTTGCTGGAATGTGGGAAATGAATTTTCTGTTCTGGGCCAGTTTGTTTTGACATCTGGGAGGATGCAAGTTCTCTGCTGCTTGCTAAGCATTATTTCATGGTCTTCAGATGGTCTAATCCAGCACTTCCTTCTTTGAATCATACTTCTCACACTTTCTCTTAGTTCATCAACATCTTTTCTTTCTCTCTAGAAGTTCAGCAATTTTTCAAGAATGAAAGTATTTGATTTTCTTTGGTGGACAAAAAAACCCGACAAAACAAAACCCAACAATTTTTTATAGCATTTTTATAGAGATATTTTGCCTCAGCAAGAGACAGTGGAAACATATTTGACAAAAACAAAGATCCTCATTAAGAAAAACTTCAAGTATCATCTGAAATTTTGGTTCTGATTGTAACTGGACTGGCAGCACATTAGCATAAGCACAAAATAAAGCATAAGCTTGAGTTTTTTACTGAACTGGTATTTTTTGGTGCCAGGAAGGAACAAGTTCTCAGAGGAATGACTTAACAGTCTTTTAAAAATCTTTTTCTTTTGCATATACTGTTACTGGTCATACAATAAGCCAAGTTCTCTCTGCATTTCATTAGCTTTGCCCATGCATGCGTATATAAAGAGTATGGCAATGCCCATTGAGCAGACAGTCTCTCAGTGCTCCATTGTGTTTGCACATGCATGCATAAGAATGTTGCTTTTTAATATAGAAAGGCTGCTGTTATGTGGTCTGTGATGATGTTTGTGGAAGCGAGCAAGGCTTCCTGGCTCGTCCTGTCTCCTGCTGCCAACAGCCCTGTCCCACCATTTGTCTGAGCTGGGCAAAGGGGTTTGACTTCCCAGATCCAAAACTCATGTTTCTCATCATGGGATTTCTATCCTAAGAATTATCTGCTGAGATTGTTCAAAAAGAAATCATTTTTCTACCCTTGTGATGTGTGTTATGGTTCAGTGTTTTTGACTTAGACCCGTCATTTTAATTCTATAGAAAAAAGTGCTCAGGTGGAACAAAATGACACAGATCTGTGCAGCAAATGGTGTTTGCAAGTAGGTATCAGTGAGACACCCAAACAAAGAAATTATTTTAAATTATTACGGCATTTACAGACATCTTTTCTGCATAGGGAACAAGGTCAGGTCCTTGTGTATTAAACAGCACATGATCAAATCATTAGGAAGTCTGTTGGAGTGTACAGTGTGGAGGAAACATGATTAAAAACCCTATTGGGACTCCTAATGTAGATTTTTGTGTAGGAAAAGACACAGGTGGTATTTAGGAGAGTGAACCAGTAATTAAAAGCTACATAATATATACATGTTTGCACATATATTAAAAACCTGTGTGGTGGAGAACATAAGTGATAGAGATAACCAGCAGAGTAAGATGATGCCAAATAAAAAGTGTACAACTTTCCATGAATTGAATGTGCTTTGCCTGTGAGCTAAATGATACATCCCCCCTGTTCTACTTTAGAAGAGCTGTGGAGTGGTGGTGACCTTCCTTGTTTGCGTGGTAGAGCGAGGTGTTACCAGTGAAAAATTAGATCAGTACTGCCTTCTTCAAGACATACTTTTTTTGAATTCCAGGTCAAATGCATGTAACAAGAGAGAAAAACACTATATTGAACTGCTCAATCTGAAGTCTCTTCTAGACATCCTTGCAGACCAGCAATGCCACTCTTCCCCAGCTTTCCTCAGTATCTCACTTCACTGTGGGGTATTTCTGTTTCTCCCCTGGGGAAGCTGGTCATGCTGACTGCTTTGCAGGAATGTGTGCTGATGCCTTCTGAAGGCAGTAGGCATCTGCTTATTTAATCAAATGATTATCAAAGCAAACCCTCATCTCAGGCAATTGCAGTGCTTCCTGTAGCCAGTGGGGAAACATTAATTTCTGACCTGGCAGGTTTTGGGTACCATCTGCCCTGCCAGGCTGTCAAAAAGTACTGCTCAGTAACCCAGCTGGAATTGTTTGAGAGTATGTCATGGGTAAATACGAGCAGAACGTGATGGTTACTTCTCCGTCCTCAGTTACGGCTCTAAAGCAGGCTTTCAGGGGGTTTCCAGCTGGCATGGAAAAATCTCAGAGCCCAAAGTAAATGCAGTGAGAAGTGGTGACTCTCCACATTTCCTCTCATGGGCTCCACTGTTATGAAGACACTGCTCTTGGAGGGAAATGACCAGGTAAATCCTGGCCTCTGCCAAATGGAGTCCCAGGTGGTGTCCCACGGACAGATAAATGAGCTGACAGATATAGCTTGACTGACTGATCAGACTGGAACTGATCCCCTCAAAATCAAAGTGGTTGTGACCATACAGCAGTTTCCTCTGTCTGAAATGGAATTCTTGAAACCATTTGGGTTTGAAGTGCTCAGAAAATAAGGTTTTATCTGCCTGTAGAGAGCTGGGAGTGGGTGGGGGGAGATCAATGGGTTTGATTATTTCTCTGCTTTTAGCTCAACTATTCTGTGTTATAAATTATTCATGGCATCAGTGTATGGCACTGCTGACATTTGTCGTTGCAGGTTTCATTATATGCAAATGTGCAAGCCCCTTTTGCAGACACTACATGAGACATTTTTTCATCATGTGAAAGAGTGAATGTATAATTAACAGTGTACCAGTGAAACCAGCACGTACTTGGCCTATCATAACAGGAATCTGTTCTTCTCTAATAACATTTTCAGTTCATCACACACACTGTATCTCCTTGCAATATGAGTTATAACCTTGCCTTTCTTGAGTCAGATTCAAATGGTGCTTTTTCCCCTCCTTATTGCTGTAAAAGAAGTCTGAACACTGTAGAATGTGGTAATTTAAGCTACCCATGTTCAGATATTGCTGGCCTCTGCTGGTACATAAACATCAGGCTTTCATTAGCCATAAGCATGAGAATTTAGCTCTGAATATGGTTATCCTGATATATCTCTGGAATATGTCCACTGAGAGCCACAGCCTGACTGCAGATGTTGGGTTGTACCTGGGGTGGTGGAGAGAGCATGCCTTGGGAAAAGAGTCAAGGCAACTGGTACTCTGTGAATAAGGCCCTAGATTTATGTGTAAATAAGAGAGGATTTTGGCTCTAGAGTACAAAATTATACTCAGGGGATGGTGTTTTCGTTGCATTTATTTTAAGAAGAATCTGCTGTTGGAGCAGGAGCAATTTAACTCTTATTATACTCATTTCTGTAAGACTCACTGAAATATTCCCTGCTGGAATATTATTCAGAGGGGGCTTATTCTGTATAAGGCTCTTCATCTATCTAAAGTTTCTTAGGTTAAAACCTTATCTGCTAAAGAAATTATTATAACAAGCACTTTCTATACGTCAGAGTTCACCCAAACTTTCAAACTAACAACAGAATATTGCCCTTTTCCCTGCCCTTTTTTATTTAGGTCTGTGTTCACCCTTCCAACACAGTGCTCAGATAAATAGGTTCTGTTTGCAGCTCTTTGCTGGAACAGCAGTGAAATAGAGAAAAAATGATTTATTCAAGTTGTCATTACTTCAGCATGGGGGAAAGAACACCACAGTGCTGTGCCTGAGAATCTTTCTGGGACTGCTCAGTCTGTGTCAGGGACTGAGATGAGGACCAAGCCAGCCCATTAGCAGCACAGACACACTTTACAGGAGTTTTCCTCCCCTCACTCTCTTGTTTCTGCAAGCCCAGGAGTAAAGGGAGTCAGAACAGGGAAATTTAAATGTATGTTTTTTAAAACATTCAATGTATACTGTCTTAAAGTCTGCCATGGCTGGGCCAGAAGGCAAAGCTTCCCCAGAATATTTGAAGAAGTTTTTCAAAACCCTGTTTCCTCCCTTTCTCAGTTGGAGTTTTTTGGTTTTCACCAAAAAGGAATTTTTCAATAAAAAGGAAAGTGTTTTATTCAAAAGTCCTTACAGCAGAAAATCCTTTTGTTTCTTAAATTAAAAACAAGCTATCTTACTTCAGAAACCCCATTCTTGACTTGTTTCAAATCTCCATGGAAATAATTTGGGATTTTTTTGGTTGGGTTTATTTTCAACAGCTAAACTAATAAAATGCAGTAGACTCTTAGGAATATTCTACTGTTTTTATAATGTCTTAGCAGATGAAGCCTTCCCTGATCTGTGATTTCATCTCATTACCTCTGCACACAGTAACCTCAGCGGTGCTCAAAAGCCATTCACTGTACGGAAACCAGATTGAACCCTGCTGTACCTCCTGCAGCTCAGCGGGTGAATTTGCCCTCTGAAATCTCCAAGGCAATTTAGCAAATCTTATTTGCAGAAGGGATCAGATGAGAAATTGTTCCTGTTTTGTTTAATCTCATTCAGTTTTCCAGTTGAGATGGGACTGTTTATCCCCTGTTCTGCAGCAGAATTTTCAGTGCATTGTGGAGTTGAGGCATGTGAAGGTCACACACACCCCACCTCAGCTGCTTTTTTTACCTCCGGAAAGAAGAACTTCTCAAAAAAGGCACGATTGTTATTGCTACTTATATTTATGCCTTGAAAGAACTGCCATTATGTTGTAAATTACAGTGTTTATGTATGGGTTTGGGACCTTGAACAAAAATAGACGGTTTTCTTAATCCTGTTTGTCAGAGGCAAACATTAAGTGTAGATGATCCGCTAAAAGAAAAATGGAAAGAGTGTCTGGATTTGATCCTAGCCTGACAGAAGGGGTAAGCTGAGGATGGAGCTGTTCACTCTTAAAGGCAAGCCAGGGATTCTCCTGGAAAACATTATGGATATTGATAAATTCTGTAGATAACCTCAACATATGAAAATATAGCACACACAACATTCAGAGAGATATAAATGAAGCCAAGCAGAATTCCTAGACATTTCTGGCACTGTTGCACAGAGAAGCCTTTGTGGTGTTGAGAATAAAAAGTATTTAACCTCTGGCAAAAGCAGTTTGCGAGCACCATACATTTCAAAGTAGACAAAGACTCTGCAATGTGGCAAAGGGAGAACATGTGACATTCCACCCACCGTAACCCCAGATAGTCTCCAATCCCAGATATTCTCCATGGATTGGGTAGTGCATCTGGGATTTATGAAGCATCTCTTGCACTGTAGCCTGAGATCTAAAACCCAGCGCTGTTTAGATGTCTCTGAGCTCTTGCAAGCTTCCCAGGCTGATGTGAAAGAAGCTTCCCAAGATTAGTCCTAGTACACAGTGGGTTTTGCCATAGCTGGCTGTAGTGGAAATTATCTACAAAAATTTATAGCCTCTGTCTCAGGGTTCAAATCTGTTTGACATGTAGGAAGAGCCTGGGTGGTAAATGAAGTTTCAAAGGTGACAAGTGTGTTCTGAGCTTCAAAGCCAGTTGGATCAGCTGCAGAAGGACAGAAGTGAGTCTTCTGCTCAAAGCATTTGAGAAACGTAACAGAAAAAGGTACATGATTAAATGTTTATTAAGATATTGCAACTTAAATTCACACTCCTGTGACAGAAATGAAAATGTGTTGCTTGCTTATAGCTGAGGCTGTTAAAGCCTTACTGTCAACAAATGCTGAAATGCAGCTTATTTTATTGCCTCTGGAAGTGATCACTGTGAGAAGTCATGGTGATCAGCAATATGTAGCCTTTCTCCCAGCAGGAAGGGGAAATGCATTTTCTGCTTTGAAAAATCCAAGAGTTGACTTCAAAACAACTTGTTGTACATCTATTGCTATGCAGGAGTCAGAATTTGTCTACCACATGCTCTGTAAAAAGCCCCAGATGAATTTGTTAAGATGCTCTAAAAATTTCTTTCTTTCTAAGAAAAATCTAGTAGTAAACACAAATGGAACAATACAGACAGGCCATGCAGTGCTGCCAAAATTGTTCCCTCTTCCACCCTGGGAGAGGAGCAAAAGGGCAAAAGAGTGTTAAAATCCATGCCAACATATCAGCCAGTCCTGAAGTACTGCTGCTCCCTATAGCAGAGTGCTCTCACCTCCCTTTCTGCTCTGATTTGCTGCCTTTTTCTGCCATGTGTAGAAACAGACTCTTACTCTTAGGTATTGGGGAATTGATGTATGAAGCAAATTGTAGTGATAATGTGCTGCTTTGATACCTATAACCCTTGAAAAGGGACTTTCTTCCAGAAAATAATATGATGTTCTGCCCTGTGCCCCAGATTTCCCTACTCTAAAACTCTCCTAAACAAAATCAAGTTCATAAATAAACCTTCTCTTTCTTGATGTCATGCCAAGCACAGCTCCTATTCCACAAAGACCACTGCTGACATTCTTTAGTGGGCACTGACATGATTTGAATGTTTTTTAATATGTTTTTCTATTTAATTCTCTTTTTTTCTTCTGCTGAATTCAATCATTATCTGTGGCTCTGGTCTTGCTCATCTGCATTCAATTTATTTTTTGGTTTTGAGAACTGCAGTATTTAATGCTGAAAGCTGTGAATGCTGATAATTAATTACAAATCTTCTCAGTAAATTCTTCTGAAAAGAGCTCAGTGCTTGAGAAAGGTCGTGAGCAAACAGAACAGGAACCCAAAATCTGTTCCTGCCATAGTCATGTAGGAAACTCTACCAGGGCAGTATTCTCCTTATTTTAGTGAAGTGCTCCCGTGCTTGTGGCTGACTTGGTAAAACACAGAGCTTCATGCACCTGGCTGCTGTTCTTGGCTCCACCAGTGAGCTGCTGGCCAGCTGCTCTTCCTGTCCATGCCTTGTCCTCCTCTGAAGAACGGGGATGGTGCTGCCAGCTATCATGGCATGCCTTTGGAAAGTGCTCTGAAAAGAAAGGCAGAGCAGCCAAATGGTTAGTTGAGAAATATATCGTGAAATATCCTCTAAATGATAGGATAGTGCTAACATTTTTCTGGTGTGCTTCAGTGTAAAGTTCGATTGGCTAGTAGCCAGAGCCCTGCAAGGCAGGACTGCTTCTAAGTACTGCTATTAATTATGTACTATCATTTATTAATAATTGATGCTGCTTTTTTAGATAGGCAAAAAGGGCTTGGAGCTAGTTAAATGTGCCTAAGAAAACGATCCCTCCATGGAGGGGTTGAAATTGGCAGGAATTGCACTTGGGGATCAGCATGAATGCAGTCCTGCAGTTTGTTGTTGTTTCTGACAGTGAAGCTATTGTGGGGCAGGGAGGGAGGGAAGGGGAAACAACCACAGCTGGAATTTTCCCTTCTGCATGCTGCTGCCTCCCTCTCTGTGCCTCACAGCCAAACTGCAAAGCTGTCCTGAGCTGGCACAGCTACTGCAGAAGGAAGTCCTGGGTGCAGTACTATCCCCAAGGTTTCTCTGTGAGGCTGAATTTCAACATCTGCTGCAGGAGCACCTGAACTGGGATCCCAGATTTTTCACTTGTGTTCATGTGAGCATTGATTTATTTTGACTGACCCTTTTGGGCTGGAGGAGAGCCCAAGTTAAAATTCCATTTGCAAGTACTGTCCACTCAGTCTCCTAGGGTCTGGATGGAGAGAGCCTGTGTCTCAGACATTGTGGAAGTGATGCCTCTAGAGCTCATTGTGGTTTGGCTCCATTTCTATGTTGGTTTTAGCAGCCAGCATAATTGCTGATGGGCTAAGCTCTAGAAGAACATAGATTATTGTAGTAATTTGAAATTTTAATGCTGAGAATGGGAAGTAAATCCAGAGAGGTTCCTGTTGTCTCTTTCTAACAAGCATTAAATAATATCCAGAGAATCCCACTCATGCACAGAATTCAACCTCCCCCAAGTGGTTTCTCATGACCTTTTGTTTTGGATGGTGACTTTCAGCCATGTGTTGGTTAAACTTCCTTTTAAATTTAAGTTACCTGTTGCCTTTCAAGAAACGTAATAGCTTTGTGAAATTATCAAATGCATGACAACTCTTAAAGCCCCTATTCCTTTTCCTCTGTAAGGTTCAATGATAGTTAACAATACAGAATACTGGAAGAGGTCACTGCAGACCTCACTAATCACATATATCAAATATTCAACAGCCTTTCTTCCTGGAAGGAACTGAGAAGAGCGTCTTTCAAGTTAGATTGGATAATTAATGAGAACATTACTTCTATTTTTCATGAGTCAATATAATAATGTGTCAAAAGATAAATACGTTCTCTATAAAAATTGTATTGCTTGTGTTACAGGGAATTTTTTACATCGCTAATAATAATATTTAACAGATGTAGCTATTTTATAATTGCATAAAGTGAGATAAAATGGCAGTGCAGTGAAAGCAGTTTTTAAGGGCTAAAAGAGAACTCTGCCATAAGAGCTGAAGTAACAGTATTATAATGAGACATCAATTAATGCATGTGTCACTACCAAAAGGGGGATTGGAGGCAGAAAACGTGTTTTACAAAACCCAGTTAAAAGCTTACAGGGGCTAAGTTTCAAGCAGAACCTGAAGAAGTTAGCCTGGATGACAGATGATATTTCTGTTATATCCTTTCATGGAGATACGGAGGTGGTTTCATGAGTTATCACAGGGCTTTGTTACTCAGGTGAAAACTCCCACTCTATACAAAAGTATTTTATAATGCCAAAAAGGTGGTCCTGCAGCCCTTATGGTTTATGCTGTAATGACTTCAGCATGCCTGCCACCCTTTACCTCTGACAACCACTTGGGCATCTGTTGAGGATAAGCATCATGATGTATGGTTGTTCACAATGTAAAAATGACAATTGCTGCTATAGGTGAAGATGTATTTCTTGTGTTTATCCATCCTAGCTAATGATTTTGGAGGGCAATAGTTAGGACAGAGAACAAAAAAACAACCAAACAAGAAAGACAAGGTGTGTTTTTTAATGTTAGAAGCTTTCCAAAATTAAGATTAGAATTGAAATCAAGATTTTTCTCTCTTTTCTGTTGCTTTTTTAGTTATTTTTTAATTAATAAGTCCTGTAGACATTTTGCTCTAATTGGCAGCTGCAAATAACTGAGCAAGAAAAGAACTTAAACAGAATAGAGAGCTGCAATAGGCAGCCGAAACTGTGGGTGGGCCTTCCACAGAGCTAAAGAAACAAAGAAAAAAATGGGAAAGTCAGCTCCCTCTGAGGGATTTTCCTCCAAAAAGCTTTAATGAGATGGGAATTCAGCTACCAGCAATTGAGGAAGCAATAATCTGAATGAAAAACATGCTACAAAAAATCTGTGTCTCTACTAGCACAGCATTGCTTTCTTTGTGCTGGATGCTTGAGATATTGAATTCTGTAGTGTTATTTTTTGGTAGCAGTGGGCTTTGTTCACATGATGTGCCAGAATTTAAAACTAATTTTGGAGTGGTAAGGTTCACGTTGGTGCAGTGCCACTCCGCGCCTGCGTGTGATGGCATCAGCTCAGGGCTGTTGGTTCACTGGTGTTGCTGATAAAATCAAATAAATAAAAGGGATCAGCAGAAGCCATCTGAAATAGGAAGCTCTTCAGAGAGGCTTTTGATTAGTAGTTAGTTGGATTATGGTTGCTTCAATTATTACTGTTTTTACTCTACTAGTTTCTCGTCTATGACAGCTATTCTTTTGAAAGCAGTCTTTTAGATGTCATATTACATGTCAGAGATTTTAAGACTTGGGAAGTAATAAAGACCAGTAAAACTCCAGTTTTATTGCTTAAACTCTGAGTTTGCAGTTTGATCAGATTAGCATTATATGGGCCTTTCTTTTAAAACACTGACAGGTATGACTGCAGTGGCGTTTATCACAACTGGCTTGTATCCCAGAGATCAGGCCACATCCTCCAATATTTTTGCAGCATAGTTTGGACCATTCTTAGTAGTGAACAAATGCTGGAATAGCTTTTTTTAGTGTAATGGTTTATGTATGAGTCTCTGACAGATACATACCTTAAAGCTAGGCTTTTCCTGCACTAGCTGTGCTTCTAAATCAACATTTCGAGGGTGCTGAGTTGCTTAGGGGACCTCCTGCACTTCATGTGAACTGGTGGCATTCAGCTGAACTGACAGCATTAGAGGAATTCTGAAAGCATGTGTGACTTTCCCTAGTGTTGATCTTAGTTCTAACACATGCAGGTTTTAAAATCTTGACTCATGTTATTTTTTTCCAAGAGTTAATTGCTTTCTTGTGAAAATCTCAGAACAAAATGTACTCCCTACATTATCCCTAGAGAAAAGCAGAATACACATTTCTTAATGTACCTTTCTTTTCCTCTTTCTTTATTACTGATGGTGTTGTTCTGTTAATTTTCTTCATTGCTCACTGATACAGGTGAATGAGAAAGGAGTAATGACCCCTCCCCAAAGTTGCCTTAGAATATCTGAGCACTTAATAAACCCATGAACCGACAATCAGAAGGCACATTTGTGGAGTGGCCTCTGGCTGTGGACAGAAACAACCCAAGCAGGTGGCCTCCTATGCAGGACATCTCACCTCCAGAACAGGCTTGTCACAGGCAAACCCTCTTGCCCTCTTGGGAAGGGTCCATTGGATCATTCTAACTGCAAGATCCTGTCTGGTTTAGGGAGAGTGCAGCTGAAATTGGTAAATTTGTGACAAAGGGGATGTTCAGGCAGTTCAATGGTGAAGAGAACATGTTGGAGCACGTGGAAATGCTTTTGGACCTGGTTGGTCAATGAGGCCTAATTGTTTACTGTGTGCTGATGCTCTCCTCCACATGGTAACCACATCATATAGGGCAAGAGAAGTCGAAAAAGCTCATTTTTAACTCTGTCTCAAAAGCAGATCTATTGCTTGATCCTAGTCAAGGTAGCTGTCACTGTAGCTCTGGCTGAAAACCTGGGGAAAATTACATTTCTTAAATGACTTATTATTATATTGATACCACTGCTATTACTAAGATTAGAGCAGCTCGTGGGTCTGCACAATCTGGCTGTAGCCACTACTGGTGCTCCAGACAAAGACTATTGCAATTTCAATGTCACCTCGTGGGCAGGAAGCCAGTTTGACAATGTCAATTCTCAGAAGTTTGAGTACTCTTCCCATTATATCAACACACACGAACGTTAGTAGTGGTTGTAAAATTATGCAGCCTTAAAAAAAAAATCCACACACATGCCAGTTCTATTATAGACCCCATCTGTGCATCTACTAGTTCAAAACAGAAAAAAAAAAAAATCCCTTGCCTAGCATGTTGATCAACTAATTATTATAAACTACATCTCACAGTAACATTCTGTTTCAATGGTGTACAGCTGTTTCTGTGTTTCTTTCGCCTTTTTCTATCTTTTTCCAGTCATCTTTCTTAGTGCTTTGTAATCAGCAGAAGAATTGATGAAGTCTTTGAAATATTTGATTTGTAGTCTTGATCAAGAACAGTGTACTCGGTCTTTCAAATGAACTCAGTGGACTTCAGATCAGTATCTAATCATAAAAGCCAAAGAGCACTGAAACATACACTCTGCTTTTACCCCACAAAGCTATGGACTTTTTGTCCTCTTTTCAAGGCCCACAGGGATATAAATCTGCTTCTCAGACTGTCCTGTGATGTGGCAAGATCAGATGGGTATTTCAGTAGCATCAGAGCTGGCTTATGGAGCTCGGCCCCTCTTGGGCCAGGTCAGGGTTCCATGAGCTGATGTGCTTGGCTGCCAGACTTGCTCCATCTCTGCCCACTTTCCCCTTCTCCTTTCCCCACTCAGTAGTGCTAACACAGTGACTGGTGAAATCCCACCCTGAATGGGCTTGGGGAGCTCATAAGCCAACACTCCTTATTTCCCTCCTGCTCCCCAAATCTCCACGCTCCTTTTTTAAGCTCAACTCTTCTTGTCCATGCCAAGGGAGATATTGGCAGAGCTGAAGACAAACAGCATGGGGTGAGGAGTAGGGCAGACAGGGGAACTATTTGCAGGGTGTTTTCTCCCAGTCAGTCAATGCAGAAGCCAAGGAAATGGAGTTAAGCCAAAAGACTAAATTATGAGGCTCAGGGTTCAACGTTTACTCTGTTTTTCCACTGAAATTTCTGCTGCTGCTCCCAGGAAGGAAGTGTGAGCACTGTCTAACTCCATCAGCCCTCAGCTCCAAGGCAGGCCCATCTGGTGATGGATCTCTTTCAAACATGGAATAAATTTGGATGCATTTATGTTTTACCTAAAAATCATGCAGTGCTTCCAGAGCTAAATGTTCAGTTGACTCTGAACCAGGCAGCATTAGAGCTATGTTTATTTTAGTTGTTTGTCTTTGCAAATCAGCTCAGACTGAAGGCAGAGAAAGATCTGCATGAATGATTGCAAACAAAAAACTGCTGATTTCCCCAAACTCTAGTTAATTGACCATCTACCAACTCTAGGAAAAACAGATGGAAACTGTGGCCAGAAAAATAGTTTTTAGAATAAAGTCCTTGAAACACCAACAAAGAACCTGCAACACATCTGTAGCAATGGCTGCCTTTTGGGAATTTTTAGTATTCAGACATAATACTAAAGTCAGCAGAGCAGGGCACACATGACCCTTGGACCTCACTTCATGTTGGCCGAGAGCCACCCAATTGTTGCACACTATAAACATTGCCTCCTCTTGCCTGGCACTGACAGGTTTTCCCACGGTGGGAAACACCAGCACCACCAAATGTTTTCTGAGGGTTTCTCAAAGAAAAAAATTGAATCTGAAGAGCCAAGGAAAGGCCTCTACAACAAGTCATCTAGAAAAGATAGAAAAGCCTCTGTCTGAGGAGGAAGCTCTTTGCCCTGAGTGTCAATGAGTATCTCTGAGGAAATGCCTGTGGAGTCTATGAATATACCCATGGAATCTTTCTCCTTTCATATTATTACAATTTGGACTGCAATTTTATTGCAGTGTACAAACTAAATCTGAGATCTAAGACTCTGTTCCCTCTTGGTCCCTTGGCTGCTCACATAAGAGGGATGAGGCGAGAACATAGCCGTGTCCCCATTTGCACTTCTTGTTTGAAGGCTGTATTGTGCAGTCTAGACAATGGGGAAGATTAGTCTGCTTGAAAGATGTTGTATATTAAAGATAATCTTTGAGCAATGGCTGGTCTTGAGGGAGGGATATGAAGCCTCTGTCAGTGCCTGAGGAAGAGAGAGATGCTTAGTGTTTCACTGGAGACTAGCCCTCACATTCATCTGCTGGCCCTGATCTCCAGGCTTGATGATGCAATACACGTTCCTCTTCAACTGCTGGAAGAAAAAAGCAGTTTTGTGCAGTAACTGTGCTGGGGTTGTACTTCTACTACTTCTGAATTTAGTGAGAAAAAATTGTTGAATTGGTGGGATACTATTTTTCAAACTGCTACTTTCACTGTTTCAGGTAAGAGTTTGCCCTGTAAATTGAGGTCTCTGAGTAAGCCTGTGCACTTCAGCCTAATGATTCTTTTTTTCCAAGACAAAAGTTATTTCAGATGCCCCTGGGGCCAGAGAACATTGTCTTTGCTTGTCCTTACATGTCATAGCTTACAGAAAACTTCCCTATAAATTAAAGATGTGAGAGCAAACATCAAAAGCCATGACTACCATATGTGCCTCAGGAAGAGAACATGAGACATCAGGGGACATCTCTTTGATTATTTTTTTCCCAACAGTTTTAAATCACTCCACAGTTTACAATTGCAAGGGTATTCCTGCAATGACTGAAAATACATGAACGTATTTCCTCTATGAAATCAGTGATTTCTCTCACCCTTTCAAAGTAGACTCAGATCTTCTCCCCTCCAGTTCCATGAGCATTGTAGCTGGCTTAGATTTCACAGGGAGCTTTTCTTCCTCCAAGTGTCTTAAGATATTTCTCTATTTGAGCTTCATAGCTTCACCATCCAGAAAGTGTGCGTAGCAAGTGCTTGCCACACCAGGCAGTGATTAGAAATTAGATAGCTTAAGCCTCAGCCACAAACCAAATGGTGTGTATGAAGAGCAGAGGCATTACACACTCCACCAAGACACCAGTCATTCAGGAAGTACACCACCTTTATGCACCATTTTTGTCTACCTCAGGCTTTGATGGTATCACTCATTAAATGTTTTTAAAGCTTACAGGTCATTGCATGAATCATGCCTTAGTTGAGGCCTCCCTTCTTGAAGAAGGATGCTGTTTCATCATGGCTGAAGCCAATCCAAATCCAGCTGGTTGTCAATCAACACTTGTTCTCACCGTAGCTGGTTCTGTTGTCAGGCAGTGGAGTGGTTCAAGGAATTGATCTGGCTAACGATGAATTTGGCAAAAAGTAAAAAATTAATTTTTATCTCCCTGAAGTGGCTTATTTTCTAGTTGGTATACTACTTATTGCTGGCACAAATTAAAAGGTGGGGAAACAGTCTACAAAGACAGAAAATCTGGGTGATTCAGCAACCTGCAGTGTTCTTAAGGTCAGTTAGACAAAGACTGATTCCACACTGGCTGTTGGATAGGGATTTTTCAAGAGTTGTGGACAGAAAGTTTCTTTCTGAATGATGGTAAAGAAGCAATATTCTGTGGGGAAGCGGAATTAAAGGTCTTTGTCCTTGCCTCCATCAGTGAGAGCTGTAGGAATGTCATGGAGGTCTTCTGAAGAATGAAAGGATAGAATCATAAAATCATAGAATGGTTTGGGTTGGTTGAGACCTTAGAGATCATCTGGAGGGGGAGGGCCACCTTCCAGTAGGCCAGGTTGCTCAAAGCCCTGTCCAGCCTGGCTTTAAATGCTTTCAAGGGTGGTGGTATTCACAACTTCTCTGGGCAACCTGTTCCAGTGTATCACCACCCTTTAAGATTTTCTTTGTAATATCTAATCTAAATCCACCCTTTGTCAATGTAAAGCCATCACCCCTTTTCCTATCAGTCCATGCCCAGGCAAAAAGTCCCTGTCCAGCTCTCTTTCAAGCCCCCTTTGGAACTGGAAGGCTGCTCTGTTGTTTCCCCAGAGCCTTTTCTTCTCCAGGCTGAAAAGCCCCAACTCTCTCAGCCTGTCTCCACTGTTCTGTCTTTAATGTGAGTGATGCTCTGTTTGCAAAGTTCAGAGAAGAAACAGCCAGCCTAGGGATGTAAGTTCTGATATTTTGTTCTACTCTGGGAGAGCTGAGACTATTCTACTCACTTTTCTAACTTGCTGAGCAAGAGTGGTGTACTGGGGAGCTCGCAGCACAGACAGCAGCTTGCTGTAAGACAAATAGGCAGGCGAGCAGCTGGGGCTTGCTGACTCAGCTGTAGCAGCTCCAGTGCTTCCTCACATCCTGCTGCTTTGCATCCTCAGCGCTGGTGTCACAGCTTTCAATCACAGGCATGTGACTGAAACTCCTGAAGTCATGAAAGGCAGAAATGGAGGTGGACACACACACACACACACACACACACACACACAAACATACAGACAAAGAGACACACACATTACCCCGTGTTGTGCAGCCACAGCAGTAAGGCTGCAGCAGCCACAGCAGCAAGTGAATCCCGGCACATGCACAGCAGCAGTGCCCTTATGGCTCATGCAGCTGCTCTACATCCAAGGAGGGATGTCCCCTGTGCTGCCACAGCAGATGTAAGACACAGCAATTTAGGGGTCAGGGTGCCACCACAGCCCCAGCCAGGAGGTCATGAAAGAAATGGCACAAAGCAAGGCTGCATCTGCTCTGAAACAAAGGACATCTGTCCCTGGGCCGAGCAGCTTTCTGGCATGATTTCACAAGGACAAAGGCTCAGGTTGACTGATACAAGGCTGGTACTCAATAAAACAAGCCATAAGGTCTTAGGCAGTCCAAATGTGTGCTGACAGTGAAACAGCATTCTGGCAGGAGTGAGGTTTTATTCTTCCATCTAAGGAAGTGGGTAGCACAAGATGGGAATCATCCTGTGCACTGCATTTAACCACACATCTGCCCATGTGTTAGGATCTTTTTGCGCTGTTTAAAACCTACACTACTATCAGATTATAGACAACAGATGTTCTATTCAAGTACTTTGGTGTGTGACATACTCATAGTAGGAAAAGTTCTTTTACTTCTTTAGAATTTGGGTTCATCCTTTCCTTTTTCCAGGTTGTTAAATTTTACTTATAATAACAACTTATTTATTGAAAGGGTGCAAACCACAGATGTGCATCTGCCTTCTGCATGAATGTGAGTCTTACAGGAGAAAATCTTTTAGAAAGGACAAACTTCAATAAAGTGTTTGGGAGAGAAGCTGACCATAGCAAATTCTAATTATTACCTTGCTTAGCATCATTGTTAAACAATATGCTATACCTCCTTGCCTTCTCTGCTGGTGCCAGTAGTGGCTGTAATGCTTTTTAGCTGGGGAGAATCACAGCACAAAATTTTGTAGCTGTGTGTGAGAGTATGTGTGCACAGCAGTACAATGCAGTGGAGATTTAGTAGAACAATATCACAAAACCAGAACAACCTCAGATTGCATTAACAAGATGACTCTTTTTAGTTGTTATATACTGAAAAACAGAAGCAAATGGCCATTAACATTTTATGAGCTTGTAACTTTTCCCTATGCATTCCTTTTTATGTTCAGCCCAAGCTACTGCATGCCTGTCTGTGAGGGAGTGGGGAGCAGCAAGCACAATCCTCACAGCTGGGCTGCTGCACAAGTACACAAACCCATGAGAACTCTGTAATACTTTTAGACATTTAAGAAAACCCCAAATCTATGGCAAATTTATGGTAATTCTTAATTACATGCCGGCTTCACTGTGCTTGCACATGCTTGATAGTGTTAAGGCAGAAAAACATAAAAAAATTTTAGCCTGGTTTATAAAGCTCTGGGGATGATGTACTCACTGTCCTGCAGGTGAAAGCCTCTGACTTTGCATGTCTTAATGGTAGTTGTTGAAACTGTTGGCTTTGCCTGGCTGTTAAGGAGTTGATTTTCTTACGGCATCTTTGAAGAAAACAGAAAACAGAGTGTATTGTAGGGAATGAAGACCAGAGGTTTGTATCCTTACTCTGCTCATTGAGTGGGAAGTATGACTGAGAAAAAAAGGAAAAATGTCAGAACTGTAACATTCTTCTAGATGGTTTGAAACTTTGCATCTGCATCTGCAGTTTTAACAGGGCAGTGTGAGGCCCAAAATTCACACTGGCATTGAGATAAAGTCTGTATATCATGAAATACAGAGGTAAAATAAAGATAGAAATTATTCTTGTTTATACAGGCGTATCCAGATAGAATTTCAAATGTCCAGTAATGGTATGAGAAACTGCAATGAGAAAATAGTTTAAAAAAATCTAATTTTCAACTGCTAACTGAAGATTTTCCTCTACAGAACAATTTGTTACATACTGTCATTTGATGGCTTTTGAAAAGATAAAGTGTGCCCATTCCTGGCCACCTTTGCTAGAGGCATGGCCCCCAGCCAGCACGTGCTGAGTATAGGAGAAGGCAGAGCCCTTCTCTAGATCAAGTTTTCATCTGAACCCCCTATCACTGGCAAAGGATGAAGTCCTTGAATGCTTTTACTGTCTCCTGCTTGGGATGCTGCTCTTGAATTTAATTCAAGGCCTCCACAGATGTCAATATGCTCCACCAGTAGATGAGATAAAGACATCAATTTGGGCATAAAGCCATCAATTTTGTCCTAAAGCAGCTTTTTAAAGGTTTGGGGGCCTGGGAAGAAAGTTTAAAACATCTATGGATGCTCTTGATACTAGTGCCACCTTCATCACCATCAGTCTCAATTTTGTTTTGTTCTTCAGTAGCTATAATGACGAATCAGATCTGGGAACTTACTTGTGTCAAAAATATCCTGATTTAAAACCTGGAGCAAAGTTATACTACCTGAGATTTGTTCAAACACGAGTTTCTAATCAGTAAGTGTCCTGGCACCACTGAAGGAGTGGTGAAGTGGTGGAATTGAATAGCTGTAAAGGGTATGGGAGCTGATGGAGGTTCACATGAGCACTGCCACTAAAGGAGATGTGCAGGAGCCATGGTCTGGGTGAATTGTAGGTGTAATGTACTACGCAGAGGCAAGTAAAAAAATAAATTCTTGGATTACCATTAATTAAGAAATGCAGTGATAGAGCTCAAGCTTCTACTACAGACCTGAGCAAATTATTCTGCTGGAGATTTTTCATTCCCCAAATTCCTCAAACACTCCAGTAGTTATATATAGCCAAAAGTTTTGGATGGCTGCCATTTATGAGGAAAAGGGCAGTATTTAGCACGTACTGCTACTATGACTGGGACTCAGAGAAACTAATAATAGAAGAGACGTTGTACTTATAGGTAATAAATTCTTCAAGGAATCATCATTATCAAGTGATGATTCAAAAGGATGCAGTGGTCCAGTTGGAAAGGATGAATATATGTTTATTTTGTCAGCAAAATAAGAAAATCTGGACTTGATTTTTTCTGGTTTTGTACTCTGACTTGGCTACCCTCTCCAGCTATCCGAAACAAATTTAGAGGCATTGTTTATTTACTGGTTTAAAGCCAGTTTCTTTCACTGAACTTTCCTATATCTTGTATTGTAAGGATCAGTACTTTGCAATGTGTATTTTAGCACATTATTTTAATTTTAGGTATTTTGGATTGTTGTTTCAAAAATAAGTGTCTTAAGTAATCACAGTAATGACTGAGAAAGATTAAGAAGGTTCATCTCTTGCAAAATGTCATTCCCACTCTTCTTAGTTGGCCTTAGCCCTCAGACAAGATTTGTATCCAAGTTATATACCACACCCCAAAGAAATATGAAAGTTTTCATAAGAGGAAAAGAATGCTTTGGGATCGCCAGAATAAAAGCTTCCAAAAATATCTTGGCGATTGAGTCATAAACAAAGACATTCTGTAATGGAGGGATAAAAGTCATTGGGATTAGTACGAGATCTTGCATGTTTGTAACTGTTAGGACTTCTCCAGTCCTGCAGTGCAGGTGAACAAATGCTCCAGATGTGAGGCATGGGCATGCTGAGTCCAGAGATGTCCAGTCTTAGCCTTGGCCCTGGTCCTTGTTGCTCTCTTCTGTCTGTCCAGGCTCTCTAGCCAAATATGTCAGTTCTCTGAATTGACGCTGAGACTCAAAAGGCCCTGCTGGCTCCTGTAAAATCCTGTGCCCTAAAATAATGTCAGGATGAAGCTGTATGGAAAAGGGATTGTTTATTAATGCTACAAGTAGCAAATAGAACCCACTGTTTCTCCATAGGATTTAGCATCTGAGTTATTTAAACAGCCTCTGGGTTGTCTACTGTGACCAGAGAGCTCTCCTTTGCATTGGATGAAGAAATTTGCAGTTCTCTTGCTCATTTCTTGACAGTTTTTTGATAATATATTGAGCCATTTATATTCTGGTGGTATGTCTAAAAATGAACGCTAGAAATTCTTAAATAAAACCTGGCAATTTAAAAAATTTGAGTGCACTGTCCCCCTGCCCTAAATCCTTCATCACTTACAGTTGCAGATGGATGGTAATCAAAAACACACTATTGTTGTTTTCATGTTTTGTCTTTAATAGATCTTTCTCTCTGCATTTTATTCTTTGGAAACTTTCCTGATGGATATGACAGAAATTTGAAAGCTGTAGGTTTTATTTATTTATTTATCTACTTACTTTGCCATTAAGCTTCAGGAATGATCATTTGCTTTCCTCTGAGAAGTTGTTCAATGTGTAACATTAATTATCCATGGCTGTAGAGACTGAAAACCCTCTAGTGGCACAGTGGCCCCTGTGGTAAATGGGGGAGAAGCCTCATCATAGAGCACATTAGCAATATTTTAGTTAAGGACTTGTCAGCCTCCATTAAACCCCCCATTATTCAGGATTTCTGAGCAATCTATAAATATTTGCTCTGGTACAAAAGAGCTCAGCTGAAGAGGTCCTATTTTTAGCTGGAGGTTAGGTTTGGTTGTTTGTTGTTTTGGTTTTCATCTTCTTTTAAATAGATGCTGTCAAGGTTAATGGAACTGTAATTTGACCTTGTTTTTTAATACTGTGCCTGTTTGCCCTGTGTGTGTATTTCCGTATATGTGACCATTCCCCTGACAAATGTGTCACAACGTGTCACTGCAAAAGGTGGAGACAGGACAATAAAATCAATTGGCAGCTTGTACAAGACTGAATTCAGTAGTAGTCAGGCACAGCCTATCTTGTGTCACAAGGTTTTGAACCTTTGTTAAAAAAAAAAAAGGTCCTGTAATGAATCCTCAGTGCCTCTCTTAGGGCTTAATCATGCGATGGGATGTGCCTACACTGCCCTAAATGCTCAGTGAATGGTGTCATCATCTCCTGCCCTGACCCAGCAAGGCACTTCAGCGTGGTGGATAGCTCTTGTGACACATAGGTCTGATGGGTTTGTCTTTTATTAAACAGCGTAGAAGTTCTCCTAATGAACACAGTGGTGGGGTTTTCTTCCTGACTGTTCATAGTGCAGCAAGTCTCCTAATGGAAGCAGTCAGAATTATCATCAATCATGGTGAACCTAACTGAGCTCCGCTGGCCTTATGAGGGGATTGGAACAATTAATTTGAAGGCCAAATTGTGTTTCATAAAACTCCTTTGGTGAAGAATACTGCACGTTTTGATTTGTGTTTATTGAGGTTCATCTGCATAGCTGGCATTGTGTAGATACATAAAAGCACAAGGAGGGGAGTGCCTGTTTGGGCATTGCTCATCTGTCTCTAAATCGGGAAACACAGTAAGGGGCAGGCTTTTAGCTGTCAAGCTTTGCATTGTCCATGTTGCATTCTACAGTATTTTACAAATACCTACTAAATCTTATATTGAAAAAAAAAATATTGCTTAAGTTTTGCCTTTTGGATCTGAGAATGGTGCGAATTAAGGTCACAGTTCATTCTAAATTTGTCTCATGTGGGCATATAAATCTGGCTCATTTGGGCTGGCTGCCTCAGCACAGCTCTGAGTTGTCCTCAGGGGTTCTGTTGCTTCCAGTTGCCCCTAGATGCTCCTAGAGGTGCTCCAAGAGTTCCCAGTTACCCACAGTTTTCCCCCCCAGAAAGGGTTCTTTGTTGCCCTTAGGGGTTTTCAGTTGCCCCCAGCAGAGTTCTGGGTTGTTACCACGCTGCAACTTGGAAAACTCTGTATAAGGAAATTTTTATACTGTGAAGGTAGACAAACACTGGAATGCATTTTTAGAGAAGCTGTACACTCTCTGCCCTTGGAGATCTTCAAGCCACAGCTGCACAAGCCCCTGAGCAACTTGCTTTAACTGCATCTGCTTTGGACTGGAGGACTCTAGAAGTCCTTTTCCAACTGGACCACTGCATGCTGATTTTGAAGGAAAGAAGTTATGTTTATTTCAGTAATTTAATGGGACACCCTAGATCTTGTGATTGGAGTTAAAAATAGAGTTTGGAGTTTTCCCAACCTCCAATCGATCACATCTGTGTTTCCAACTTCGCTTGCACAATAGGAGAGCAGTTGCTTTCTTGGTATTATTTTAGATGGTGCCTGGATGTGAGAGGTAATTGCAGTGACATGTAGAAAACATTGCAGTGATTGCAACTTAGGTCATGGCCAAACTTGACCTCAGAAAATCTTCTTTTAAGTTCTTCTACCCTTGTTATTCCAAAGGAGCCAGTTCACCACAGCCTTGCTGGAGTTCTGCAACTCCACTGTTAACTGTGAAATTGTATCAGTGTATTTAACTGGAGCACAGGATAAGTGTAGTGAGCCCAGAAAATGCCAGACACTAGCAAAATAGCACGGTATTAAAACCATATGTATAGCAGCTTTTCAGTGACAATTTGATTTGACTTTGTAATTTTGTTAAAAGGACGTAGGCTGGGCTTGTATCACTTTATTAAACGTGCCTGGGAATGGTCCCAGCCAGTGAGGCCAGCTGGCGTGGAACAGCCTGCAGCTACACTGGTGGACTGGCTTGGCCTGTGCTAGGTGGCTGCAAGCAAATTGCTGCTTGGGTGTGGTTCCTGGCAGAATCCCGCTACCAAAACAGGTCCAGAAGCTGCTTGGGAAAGTCAGAGCAGGCTACATTCATGCCAAGGAACTCTCTCACAGTTTATTAGCATAGGTAAGAGTGTTGGAGCACATAGGCCCATTGTGGGCATTCTTGAATTTACTTTATGCTCAAAGGTAGATGAGCTTTTGTGCTGCAAACAATTTGTATATTTCAGACAGCTCCTAAGGAAAATACATGGAAACAAGCATTTCTTGTTTCTAGGTATTTGTCGTAAGCCATTGCCATATGAACCAAACTAAGCATGACCCACAGACCTTAGAAAGGCTGAAAAGTACAAAAGTAAAACCCATGGATGTTGTTCATCTTTGCAGTGTGTGAGCAGGGCAGTAGCATATGTGTGCATAAATCTAACCTACAAATGATGTGCAATGGGAATTAGCCTGGTCCAGTGAGGACAATAACTATTCTTAAGGACTCCAAAACAGTGAGAAATGCTGAAGAGAAGCAATTGCTTGAGTTAGCCATGAGGCATTTTTCTGTTCTGAACTTTATTTCTATTACAAATTGGGAAGAATTCCCTCTGTTTCTGATGGCTTCAAAAAACAGCCTACAGAGAAGATCTGGCCTATAGTCAGAGGATGTTGCTGACTGTGGTGTAAGGACAAAAATCAGATGACAGTGGAAATCTCTGGGCTTTCCCCTCTTCCAGCTTGAAGAATACCTGCATGCAAAACAGAATGTCATCAGGAGATGATAAGCTTTTTTCCTGGAAGGACTCCTAATATGGCAAATTGATAGTATCTACTGTGGTTGCATTGTGCAACCTTCAGAACCAAAGGAGTCCTTCCTGGGACTGGAAACAAAGTCACTGAAATTATTGCCAAAGAGAGCCATTTTGCTTTTCATTATGAGTTTATTTCTACATCTGGACTGAGAAAATATGTCCATGGTCTTTTATGAACTGTCTTTGAGAGCTTCTGCGTGTGTCTAAAGATGCTCATAGGGAAGGACTGCACAAACTTTGCTCCAGGGAAACACTCTGTGGCCAGAAGGCTACAAAAAATAGCTGGTTGCAGGGGTTGCATCAGGGCTAATGTAGGATGCATCCCGGTCAGTGGCAAACATGGGGGCTGCAAGGATGTTTGTAGTGCCTGATGTTTGGCAGGCCACACGCCATACTCTGCTCCTGCCTAAAGAAGGGAAATTCTATGGACTTGCAAAGGTTCATCAGTTCTGAAATATGAAAATAACTCCTCTGGAGCTGTTTTTCTGCCTGCTGAAATCAGTGCTTAGGCTTTCACTTGAGATCTCCATCTTTGCCTCAAACCCTTAATCCCAGGTTCAGGGACAGAAACAATGTTACAATGACACAATGGAAATCCCATGAACCTTACAATTTATTTTCTATCAATTTCTTCTTGAGACTGGTATCAAATTATGACACAGTTGTACAAGACGTAACTTGGACAGAAGAGCCACATAGTGCTGTTCTGAAAGTCTTTTTCCATAGACATAAAGAGTGAGTTTAGTTACAATGTATGCTATAAATCTTGTTGTGGTTTTCTTTACAAGTTTTAAACTGGTCCTCAAAAGTGATTCTTTTTCTCTCTATTTTGCAGTAGTTAATTTTAATTCCAATACCACATATAGTTGTGACCACTGTCTCTGCAGAAACATGAATTGAAGCTGGCAGATGCAGAAAAGGACAGTGAGAAAGATCAGCAGAACAGGGATCCTGCTTTACAGTAGGAACTTGAAGGGAATGATTTGTTTAACCTTGCAAAACAAAAGCAGAAATGGGATATGTTTGCTGTCTGGAAATGTATCAGGCAGGTAAATACCAGAGAGGAGAAAAGGAGCCGTGGATGCCTTAGAATACAAATGACCAGGAATAAATTTAAGCTAGAAATTACCAAATGGGTTTTAGGCATTTGAACAGTAGCTCCACAACTGGGATTCATGACTGCTTTTAAGATGGATCTTGCTGAGGTGATGAATGGGAAAGGCTGGTGTGGGCATGTGTGTTACCAGTGGCCTGGACTGAATGTCTTGGTAGATGCCTTCTCATTCTGTCTTCCTGCCATTACTGCGCTGAAAAGTTGTCTTGGAGTGACAGTGAGATAGACATCCATCAGATTTCTTCCTTCTTCATCCAGAGTTTCTCTTCCTAATTTTAAATTCTCCTTTGATATGAGTTGCAACACTTCCTGGTTTGAATGTTTGCCTTAGGGAAAATATCCTAGTACTTCTAGAGATGGGCCTGATATGTTTTGAGTATAGCACATACCTGCTCCAGGGCAAGAAAAGCAGTAAGGACAAGCTGGGAGGATTTTTTTTTGGCCCTGGCCCAACTGAGTCATCCCAATGAAGTCAAATCCAGGACTTGCATCCCATAAAGATTTTTGGGGGAGAGAAACCCACAAAACTTTCCAGTTCATATTGCTTGGGTTAGATTTGCAGGAGCAGAGAGTCTGCTCTTCCAAGGTGGTGGGTCCAATTGTAAAGGAGAACAGATTTCTTCAGAATGTGAAGAATTCATGGATATTTGAACAGATATTCCTACCTGCTCTAATGCTGATATTTCCCTGCCAGGTTTTCAGCAAGCAGAATTGCTAGAGGCAGTGGCATGTTCATGAGAGCAGCTCTTCTGTATACCTGAAGAATTCTACACAAGGGAAGTCTGGGATGGCTTTTTCCCCTCATATTAAGCCATACTGGTGAATTTCCAACCTCATATGAGGCCAGGGCAGATTATTTTGTGTTGTAGAAGTAAAACAGAGCTAAAAAAGTAGGTTGACACAGGCTGAAAGAAATGAAAATAAAAGAGATAGAGTACACTGGAGACTTAGTCTGCCCTAAAAGCCAGAAGAATGGGATCCAGTAAGTGACAGTCCAATTTCACTTGATGTTCCCAGAAGCTGTGGGAAGAAATTATCCTCATAGAGCAGAGTCAAGGTTCATTGAAGTGGATGAGAAAATTGGCTCAATCACACCCAGAGGATGTCAGTGCCACAGTTTGGCAGAAAAACTAACTGAGAAAAAGAAAAGAGTAGTGCCTTTCTGTAGACAATGGAGCTGGTCTAACTCACTAGTAATGACCAAGCCATGAGCAGCTGAGGCACTAGAGACCTGTATGACAGATCCCCTGAGCTGTGGGGGGCTGGAAGGGAAAGAAATGCCTTAGAACACTCAGGGGCAAAATTAATGAAAAGGAGCCCTCAGTGGTAAATTAGTCCAAATTGTAGAGAATTTTTACTCTTTTTTTTCTTCCTTCTTTATTATTTTGATATACATTTCTTTTTTTCTTTTAACCCCATCAAGGAGAGCTCTTTGCTAGCAGAAATTTATTAGTGACACTCTGACAACGATCCCATTTTGTTCCAGAACCTGTAGCAATGGCCAACAGAGCTGCAATCATGGATGAGTTAACAATCTCCAGGGTGACTTGAAGGTATTCAAAAGGAAATTTGCACCTCAGTCACAGCCCTCCACATGCAGACCTGCTTTGCACAGCATGCTCCCACTGTGACTATTCTGCTGTACAAATACAGGCCTGCCAGTCTGGGAACTGTTTTCTTGGTTGCACACATCATAGATGTGTTATGGGTCAACTAATCCAATTTGGCAACACAGACACTGGTAAGAGAACAGAGATTCAGAAGAGGTTGTGTGAGACATCCAGAAGTGAATTCTCCAGAAGATACAGTGATCAGATGAATCCGCAGTGCCCCAAGAAACCAGTACTGGCCGCATGTAACATCATTAATAAAACCTTTATGCTGTAAATGAATTGGAGGTTGGTTGTGACATGGGACAGCTCAGAGCTCCCAGCTTGCCCCAAATACGTAGTAGCTTCACATCTGTGCTCGTATCCACTCTGTTGATAAAGTCAAGTAGAGTGGGAAATAGGCAGGCTAAATCTCTCTCACAGGACTAAATGATTCTTGGTTTGGAGTTCAGCTGCCTGTGTGGTTGGTGAGAAATTTGGCCCTGAATTCCACTTCTTTCCTTGCTTGTTTGCTTCTTTGCAATATTATTTCCACACTTTTTTATAGTGTGTCAAAACTCCATGATACCTCTTCCTGCCCCTGGTGCTTAGATAACACAGTTTTGTGTGTAGTTCATCCAATCCAGCTAAGCTTTTCAGTTGAATATACATCATATGCCAGATAAGAAAATGCAGCCCTTTCCTTCTACTTATGTTTTTAGTTTTACTTCATGTTTTTAGCGCAGATTTCTTGGCCATGTTGGCATTATTAGCTATTCTTGCCCTTGTCTTTTTGTCTTCTTTTTAAAATAGAGATAAAATAGACAAAGTTTCTACTTCACAGGATCTGGGATTGTTTAAAGGTTAATTAATTAATATTTATTAAGTATTGATGGGAAGATGCATGGGGACTATTCTGTTCCAAGTGAAGTATTTGAATGAATACCTACAACAGCCAAACATGAAGCAATCAGAGGAACTTTATTCCTCTGGCTTACATTCAGTCAAACCAGCTTAGGGTCCTCTCATCCCAACTTCAGTATAAGGCTTTGAAGAATATGAATTCTTCTTTGAAGAAGAATATGAAACTGGTGACATAAGATTGGCCCACGGTAGGAAGAAAAGCATGCATTGCTAACTCCTGCTAAATAAAGCAGATGACTTTTCTTTTTTTCCTTTGTAAAGAGCAGATTCCCTTACGGAAAATTAAAAAAGAACCAACAAAACACCAAGGTAACCAATCTCATTCCAGCACTTTCAGGTTCTGTTTTTATTGCTCTTGGGTCCTTCCTGCTTCCAATTATTTATGGAAGCTGTGAGTCGCATGGTGGAGCTGGAATGATTCAGGAGTTTGTTAAGTGAAGAGAAACAGGAAAAGAAGGGCCTGGCAGCTCAGGCAAATTACATCAGTGCTTCGGCATCTCATCCCAGGCCTTGGAAAATGCTGTGTCTCCATGAGAAGGATTGCAGAGTGATGCTCAGAGGCAGGAGTGATTTGGTTTCTTGGCCAGCATGCAAAATAACACTAGACATAGTCTCTTAAGGTTTAATGGTAACAACAAGTCAAGTGGGAGATACAGGTGTGTAATTGTAGCAAGGAAAACACTTTACAGTAGTGAAGAAAAATTTCATCCAAAAGGGTGATTGTGCATCTGCAGAAAGTACAGAAACTGTAAGGAGTGTCTAATCTTCTTTGTATTTCTTAGTTGACTGCCAGTGCAGGTTTGCTTGGCTGGATTTTCTCTTTTGTCCTTCTTAAGAACAGGAATTATACCTGTGTGATAATTCCTGTGACCTCTGCAAGCACAAAGCTAGCAAAGAATTTCTCTGTTTCCTGGGATAATGAAAAGGAAGCTGCCAGGCACGCATTGCAACCTGATATGCTTTAGCTGTGGGTTCTCGAGACTGTAGTTCTGGTACCTCGTGAGAGATTAACTTGAAAATCTTGAGATGCTAAGGCAGCACGTTTGCATTGACATATTTCCCTTTCAAAGTGGGGCTTTGGCTTAAGGACCACTCAGCGCAGAGCTGATAAGAGTCTCTGAAATCCAGCACATTGCTATAGCTCAGGAGACAGTGCCAAGGACAATGGTTGTCCCTTCATCTACTACAATACAAGAATATTGTGCCTGGCAAGAAGCATGTCCCAATGTAAAAGGGATGGAAGCATACCAGTAAGGAAAAAAATGAAGTATGTGCTGATTTCAAAATTGTTTTTTAAACGTGATTTGTGCTGTTACCCCTGCCCATTGTGTCCTCTTTTAAAGAATTTACATGCTTAATGTTAGTAATGACATTCAGATCATAATATAGTGATCTGAAAAGTCACACATTGTGGCAAGCTGGTAAAAAAAAAATTCTGCATCAATAGGCTTGAAATGTAGAAAATCATTGACAGAATCACATTGATGCTGTTTGCTGCATTATGGCCTTCTTGCTGAAAGGACTGAAAAAGCCCAGCTGTAGCCTCTGCAGCGTGACCCAGGTGTTCAGCTCCAGTCTAGAGACAGGGAAGCCAAAGCACAGACATTGTGCCAGTGCCGGGCAGAGGGGCTCTGTGCTCCCAGGGCTGCTGCCACCACGCCTGCTGTAATGCCTGTCCCTCTTCCAGCCTGTCTCTAACACGCTGGAGGAACACGGTGTAGGAAAAGCTACAGAAAAGGGAGGTGTAGGCAGTTAGACTGCTCCTCTGGCATGTGAGTTCTCCCTAACTGTGCTCATTTGCAATAGCCACGAGCAGTGCTGGAAGTGAAGCAGCAGCAGGGCCAGGCAGGTCAGTGCGCAACGTCGCCTGCAGAGCCCTGGGACTGAGCCAGGAGGAAGGCGAGAGGGTGGAAGCAGGCAGTGACAATCATAGCACAGGTGAAAAAAGCTCAGCAGCAGGAAGGTGCCAGCGTCCCAGCCTGCTGGGAGATGCATGTTTTGGGGTGAGGCTGTGACAGCTGGTGGATGGCATGCAGCAGCTGTGATTTGCTGAAGTGAGCTGCCCTGGCAGCCGTGGTGGGCAGCAGGGCTCTGGCCACTGCCTGCAAAAGGTGCTTTAAGAGGCTGGTTGGTGCTGAGCACCTTCTGCAGGTGCTCTCACAGAAGGAAACCCCAATGGGGAAGTCACTGTTTTCCCCCTTTGCCTGCCACAGCTCCCTCATAGACCAACACTGGTTTACAGAGGAGCTTTTTGCCAGATAGCAGCCCCTGAGGCATGTTCAAAGCCACAGCCAAGGGACTCTCTCTGCTCAGTGCCAGCCAGCAGCCCCAGGCACGGCATTTCCTTTTTTCACCTTTCAAGATGTGGTTCAGCAAGAGAAAAAGTGTGGCACAAAGAGGATGATGAATGTCATCTCTTTTGGAGGAGAGGTGACAATCCCCAGGAATCCCTTTCCTGCTAGCAGCTCCAGTGCCACTGCAGCAGTCATGGCTGGCAAAGGAATGAAAATGAACTCATGAGCACTGGGAGGAACTCTCAGGAATGAGAGTTTAAAGTGTTTAAAACCAGCTTAATTAAAACCTTATCTTCTGGCACTATGGACACTTGTTCAGATTACAACAGTACTTTTAGTGCAAGTCTAAGGCTGAGGAGGGAAATGCTGCAACAGTGGAGGGCTTTATGTATGGGTGGGAAGTTGTATTTTCCCTTGGGAGTCCAGGGAGTTTGCAGTGGGAACTAGTGAGCACTGTCATTGCAGCAGCAGCCAGTCAGAAACCACCAGGCCTTATGTGGATTAGTCACGTCAAGTCACAAGATGTGACATTGACTGGTGACTCCGGAACACACTGCAAATTGCTTATTTTCATATGCTGAATGCACAAATAGAAGCAATTAATTTCCCTTTTTCTTGGTAAAATAAACTGAAAAAACAAAACTGTTTTGACTGGATAAAATATTTTGGCAGCAAACGAGTTTTGTTAAGGCATTTACATTTCTTCAAAACTCATTCAATTCCTTGTTTAAATTATATTCAGGCATTTTTAAAAATACAAAAAAAATGGACATTTGAGGATGTAAACATAATTGTTTTTGCTATCCTAGTTTTCCCCCCATTGGTTTTAACTTAAACTGTCCTATGATCTTTTTCCAAATTTGTAGGTCACTTTCCCCTTCCACAAAAGTTTATTTTTCAGTGAAGTTTTATAGTGTATTATATTACATTTATTAACCTAATATACTTGGCTATTTTACCCCTGAAGCATGCCCAGATCCAGTGTGCCCAAACAGCATTGTTATTCCCCTACTTTAGTCACTCTTTCCCAAATAGGAATTCGGATTGTTATACATGCCTTTCTGCATAATTTGTCTTTACCAAAATCATCCACTCTGAAATTCTCAGGAACACCTTATTAATTTTAAAAGTTTGACACTTTGCCTACAAGTGTCCACAGTCCCAGGCCTTTTTTCTTCTCCATGAAGCATAGTAAATAAGGCTATTTCTAATGAAGTCTGTGAGCTGGCACTGATGCCAAATTTGGATCTGTCTACAAAATCTGTTTCAAAGGAAGGGCCTCAAAAGCAAAGTGATGTAATTATTGTTACTATGAAATTTATATGAATGCTTTGTTCTTACATGAATTGAAGGTCCAACCTGTATTTAAGACCATGGTATAATGTGGATTCTGGACATTTTGAGTGATGTTACATGTTGCAGCTTTAAGAGTTTTGTCTAACAGCACTTTGTAGGGACAGCCATAACTACAGGGGGGGGAAAGAGAAGCAAATAGTTATTTTGCATTTGAATCCTGCCATCCAAAAGGAACTGGATTTTGCCTTGAATGCATATATTATTGGAGGAAGTCTGCTCTGAGTTAAAAGAATAAAATGTCTTATGAAAACTGAAGAATATGTAGGTGTTTCTTGTATACCACAGTGTGAGAGAGAAGGATGGAAAATTAATAGTTCCTGTGTTTTCAGCCAGGGTCCTAATAGCTCAGAAAATAAATGGCTCATCTAGTGAAGATGAAGTTGGTTGCAATGGCAGAATAATTGCAATTACCAGTAGAATACAGAGTTTTCACAAAAGGCCAATTAGAAAAATAGCACCACAGCTATTTTTAATTAGCCATGTATGTGGGAGAGATAAAAAATTCTTCTATTTAGGTACATTGTCTGGCAGGAAAAATTCAAGAAGCATTAGCCACATGGCCTTTAAGCCAGATGAGTAGTTTTGATCCTTTCCTTCAGACAGCAGTAGGCTGTAATGAATTTCCTCTGGTCTGGGTTTTCACTTTGTAAAGGCATTATTGATTTTTTTCGTGATGTCAGCTATTGGTAGCTTAATTTTCATCCCAATACATCCACATCCTTTAGACATCCTCTGTGTTTCTAAAAAGCCCATATTTGCTTCTGATGGATGATGTGCAGCATCTGGTTGAACCTGGAGGGTGGACGACCAGCTCAGAACACCCCAGAGGCAAGGTTCTTCTCTCTAATGAAAATGCCCACGTGAGAACCTGGGGAAATTTTGTATGGGCAATCACTCAGAGGTATTTTTCTTTCTCAATTCATTGGTTCATGCTGCTTCTGCAACCTGTTCCCAGGAATATTCAGAGGGCAATTTTACTGCTTTGCATGCCTATGCTGTAATGCTGTCAAAAGACACAATCAGGGTCATGAATTAAAATCATAGAGTAATATGGGTGCCTAAATAACTTTGCCTGAAACAGTGGCCATTTAAAGGTCTAGATGAAGATGTGTCCACAATCTTTCAGCTTTCTTGACCAGCTTGAATTTATGTATGCATTTATTTTGAACAGCAACGTGAATATAGAGAAACAGTTGTTAAGAGTGTTTGAAGTCTTGTTATAGGATGATTCCCAAGAAGTGAAAAGATGAATGCAATAAAATAATATTCAAACCATTCTACTTTCAAAGTATTTAATAAACACTAGTTTCTTCTCCAAACACTTTGGTCAATTAGAGAAACTTCATCCACAGTTT
Organism: Promerops cafer; assembly: GCA_013398275.1. Lineage (NCBI taxonomy): Eukaryota > Metazoa > Chordata > Aves > Passeriformes > Nectariniidae > Promerops > Promerops cafer. The sequence goes on along the minus strand of VZSE01008522.1, from coordinate 111,283 downwards.
ACAACAGAGGGATTTGAAAAGCAATGAGCTGGAAATTTCAGTGAAGTTCCCACATACTTTCCTTGGCTCAATACAACTTAATTTCCTTCCAGGCACCAAAATGTTTGGTGCTTCCTATAAAAACTATACTGTACACCATTTGAGCCCCTAAAACTGGTGTCTCCAATACAACCTTGACTATTGTAACAATACTGATCTTTCATCAGGTGCTTGGCAGCTGCTTAAGAAATTATTCTTCACCAGGTGGTGGTGCTTTGCTTCTCTGCAAAGAAGAAATCTGTCATCTTTGCCATGTTGAAGATTCCCCTAGAATCTTTTTGCCAGATGCAGAAATAACCCCCACATGGGAAGAGGCTTCCTGGGTTGACTATTTCCATCCCTTCTTGTGGGATGGAAAGCTGTGTGTTGCTCACAATTCCCACCGCAGATCTTGCTTTCCCTTGCATGCACTGATATCCTTCAGCCTGTAACCATAAGCCTCTTGTTAAGTGAAAATGCATTTGATTCAAGTTACTGACATGGTTGGAGTTGGATTTATGCTGTGAGTCAGCCTTATCTGACCCCTAGAAATGCGTGGGGTTTGCAAATGAAGCCAAGTGCATGTGGTAGGCCTATATGGGAAAGTAGACACCCAGATTAATTTTGCCAGATCTGTTCAGGACCAGAGCAAAGTTATGTGACTGCTTATTTTGGTCTGGCCTGTGTGCCATATGGAAAATAGCTGCTGTGGGTCTGGGAAAATACCTGGAACTTTCTAAGCATACATGAAATGTTAATTTCCCAGGGAAATAAAATATATTCTGGCAGCTTCATATTTTATGGCTATTATTTGGTTTTTTGTTATCAATTACCTGATAAAATTATTCCTTTCCAAGGCATACAGTACCTTTCTCATGTCACTGCCATTACCAGGGTCTGCATCATTGCCCCAGGTGGCCTTTATTCAGGGCTTCAGGCATGTGCTTAAAGCAGCAGGGTGCTTTGAAAAGCATCTGAGCCTTTATACCTGAAACCAAACCCAAATCATATTGCCTGGCTCTTGTACTTCACTGCTGTCCTGCACTGTGTGTCCCCACCTACGACTCCATCCCATTCTCTTTTGCATGCCCTTGATTGTGGTGTTCCTCTTCAGCAACAGCCTGCATATCTCTGGAACTGACCTTTTGCAAAGGATCTCTGCTCTAGCAGGGGTTTCAGACAAAAGGCTTTCAAGGAGTCTGGCCTTCCTTCCACTGGAAAACTGTGCAGTTCTCCAACATTTCATAGCATTGTTGGGAATCTTGAGGAATGTTGGGGAATCATTTAATCTTCTTGCTCCCTATACATGATCCACGGTAGAAAACCCGTGAAACTGCAACTCTTTTGAAAGCAGTGCCTCTAAAAATCAGGACCAAATACTTCCACAAAAGTAACAAATTTTCTGTAGTCTGAAGTTTTCAATGAGATTATTTCTCAAAACAGTTTTAAGATTTTCACTACAAATCTCATATTTTGGCGTTCCTATGACTATTTTTTAGTCTACAGTCACTTTGTTAAAAGAGTCGTGCTTTATGCTGCAGAGCTCTCCTAACATTACTGAGGAGTTCATGTCCTATTGAATAACCTATTGATTATTGCCTTAGTGACTGTGTTATTTCTCATGTACTCCACTTTTCCTTTGATCCCGACACATACAGGCATGCTCTCCAAGGGGCCTTAGGAGATGACAGGGATATTTGAAGATACTTAAAGGATATACAAAAATAAATTGCATTTCCTTCCCAAATAGTTTCAGCTCCAAGGTAAATACTTTGTATCATTACCAGTTGGCTCACTATTTGAAAATTCCACTCTGCCTTTGTGTTTTGAAACAAACTGGATTTGGTGGATCATTGGGCAATTAGCAACAGTTTGTCTGAAGTACTGTCTGTACTCTCTTGAACTTAATCAGCTCTTTGCTCCCTCAGCTGTGAAAAGTAAAAAGGTGAATCCCTTGGGAAAAAAACTAAATTCAGAGTACTAAGTTTAGTAGTGCTGACATAGAATGGGGGCCCAGGCTCAGATTTTACAGGTTATTGTGTGTCCTTTTACTATTTGCATATCCTGCGTGTTATGGAGGTCTGAAATTCACCTCAGGCTGTGACTTAACTGAAATCCCCTTATGCATCATTGACACTGCTTCACAGACCTAAGTTACGTTTGGAAATTACTTTTACTGCTCTCAGTTCCATGGAAATATCACGTAACTACCTTTAAAAATTTTAACTGTGATGCTTTTCTCTGCTTTGTGCTCAGCCCTCCCTCCTGTAACTGGATCCACTAGAACTTAATTAAGTTCTCTGTGTAAGTTATGAAGCTACTTCTAAGTTTGTATTAGGCTCACAAATAGCAGCTGGAGTAGGTAATATTTACTGATGACTCCTTTCTGCCAGAGGGAAAGATGTGTTTACTACATTCTGGGAAGGCAGCTGAAGCCCCTCCAGGAGGTAATGTCACTCAGCACTGCTCACCAAACTTGGCTCTCCCACCTCTCCCAAGCAATTCCTGCGGTTACCTGTGCAGGCTCTCTCACCGTGTGCTTGCTTTGATGCTAAGAGACAGTGATAATTGCAGCATTATGAAATACTCAAAAGATTGGCTTGGCTGAAGGACATGAATCCAGGAGAGGAAATGCAGGGATGATGAATGAATTCACAGACCAAAGGATTCCCATGTTGACATGGTAGCAATAAAACTTCTTAACTCCAAGCACTGCAATCTCAAGTGAAAGGAAACCCCTGGCCGTCTTCCATGAATGATGTGTTCAGACCTTGTTGTTTTCCCTTTGCTTTGTGATCAGTGTGGAGGATGGAGACTGGGACTAACCCTCTTCCACATGAGTCAAAACAAGAGCTTGCGTGGTGGCTGAACCAGTGAGATCACAGAAGGCCACGGGAGAAGCTCGCGGTTATTATTTCACTCAGCTGGCAGATGCCATAAAGATCACACGATACAATTATCTCAGCCTCCAGGAAAAAAGCAGACACTTTGACTCCCTTCTCTTCACTGTGTAAAAGTAACACTGGAGACAGTCTTCTCTAATTTCATTTTTTTTATTCCTAAGAGTTATGGTGTGAGTTCTGCATCCTGATGAAACTTCTGGACTAATTATTTCACACTGAGTTACTAAAGTCAATTGAAAACAGTGGGCAGAGGAAAATACTTAGGGAACAGAAGATGTTCATCTTAACTTGAGAGCTGCTTCCCAAAGTAGAGCACCATGGTCATGAAGTTTTCTTCTCATCTGCAAGCTTCAAGTGGGGCTTGAGGTTCTTTGAAACTTGCATGAACTGCTGATAAGAGACCAAATGAGCACAAAAAAAAATCACTGAGAAGATTTTAAGTGATCAGGTTAAAAAAATTGACTGTGCATCACGTGGGTTTTCCAGCAGCTGTTAGCAGTGGAGCTGACTTCATAGAATGGTTTGGAAGGGACCTCAAAGATCATCCAGTTCCATCCCTTCTGCCATGGGCAGAGATACCTTCCACTAGACCAGGTAGCTCAGAGCCACACCAAACCTGGCCTTGAACACTTCCAGGGATGGGGCATCCACAACTTCTCTAGGCAACCTGTTCCAGTGCCTCACCACCCTCAGAGTAAAGAATTTCTTATTAATATCTAATCTAAACTCACCCTCTTTCAGGGTAAAAATCCATCACCCCTTGTCGTATCACTACATGTCCTTGTAAAAAGTCCATCTCCATCTCTATTGTAGGCTCCCTTTAGGTACTTCTGAGTAATGTGTAGAGAAGTTAAATCCAAGTACACTCCAATATAAGGTGAAAAAGTTCATCTTAGGTAATCCAGGAGTCTGTGCTGCCAGTTTTTATTATAGTTGTCCCTGGTGACTCTTTCAATTACAGGATTGCTGTTGCTACTCTGTCATTGTATTTATCACCATTGTAGGGGGCTCTGTAGACATTGCACTGAATAATATAGCCAACAAACACCTTTCCCCAGAGGGTTAGTGGTTTTTAACAAACAGACAAATTAAATAAATTGGGAAAAAAATCAGCATATATAAAGATTTAGCCAAGGCAACCGTCCCAAACAGAGACCTTTCTCTCCCTTTCTATAGTGCAAGCAAGCTATTCACATGTCTTCTGAGAAGATGCAGGGTACGGTTAATCATATATTTTGTGTAAGAGATAACAATTCCTATTAATGAACCATTCAAAGGAAGTGGCTGTGAGAACTTTTTCTATGCTGGTGTGCCTGATTTAGGAAGCTGTGGGTGGCAGAATGAGAGGCTTCTTTTAGATTTCATTTAATTTGAGAGAATTTTTGGATGCTTTTTGTTCCTGGTACCCTTAAGTAGTAGTCAAAATATGAATATAAACCATTGTTTTCCTCCCCTGTGGAAATACTGACCGATCTGTGTTGGAAAAGCAATGTTCAGGCTCTTGCAAACTATTCAGGAGCAGGGAGTAGTTGTTAGTTTTCCTACGAAGAAAGCATGGGATTTTGCACTTGAATCTGGAGCTGCACAGGAAGGGTCCTCAGAAGTTAAAAGCGTTAGAAACAGAGAAACATAAAAATTGGGGTCTGACACACCTCATTTTTCCCCTGTGCAGATCACTCACTTCAGAGAGCACAGTTCAAAACCAGTGTGGCTGTATGGAGCTGTGACTGTGTAAGATGTCATTGCCAGCCCTACCCTGTGGGGTTCACTTTGGGCTGAGTCACTACTGAAATTACAGTGGCCTCTGGACTGCCGGAGGAAGCACCTGCCTCCCACAGCCCACGCTGGCTCTGCAAAACAGAAAAAAACATGAGGCTGGAGGTCAGGAGTGAAGGGTAAGAATATTTCCATGAAATAAGAAAGAGTTTTGAAACCACACAGATCAGGAGAGAAAGCAGAGAATAATACATGGGAAGAAAAAATGAAATCAAGGTTTCCCCAGAGTTTAGTTCTCAAGTAACTATTTATTGGCTTTTTTTATTTTGAAATGTCATGTGAACTTCTTTACAAAATTTTATATTACCTGAATGTTAACTGTATTGATTTGAATGTGCTTATATAAATCATGAAGATACCAGCAGGCTTGTGTCTTGCTCTCATGGAGGAGTCCACATGAGAAGAACCACCTCAGCAGGCCCAGAGCAAACAATCTGAGAAGGGTATAATCTTGACTGCTGATCAGAGGTTCATGGCAGAGGGTGTATGCCGAAGGCTGTTGGTTGCAAGACTGTGTGATGAATGTTTCTTTTGGCGTTCTCTGTGGAACTTGATGAACAGACATGTTGTGGCTCTTGATCCAAGAGTTGATAATAGGGAAATTATCTAAGTCGACTGGCTGCAAACCAGAGAGGAGGGGAAAGAAAAAGATCCTGTGGTGATGTAAAACCTTGTCTAGGTCTTGGCTGGGATAGAGTTAATTTTCTTCCTACTAGACAGTACAGTGCCATGGCTTGGATTTAGGATGAGAATAATGTTAATAACACACTGATTTTTTGTTGTTGGTGAGTAGAATTTACTCTAAGTCAAGGACTCTTCAGCTTCTCAGCTGGCTCACACTGGCCAAAGAGATATTCCACACTATATAGAGTTGTGCTTGGTATATAAGAACAGACAAAAATCACTACAACATAGACAAAAAATGCTGTTTCAGTGGTTTCAAACTAAGATTTCAAATGAATGTGGAAGTTTGTCATTCCTTTTCTGCCTCTGTGCAGGAAAGCTCCAGGGGAGCTATGCAAGAAATATTTTTCTGATGGAGGTTTAAAGAGATTACACTGCCCAGGGTGGGATGAAAGATTCATAAAATAAAGATATTTTAGACCATGGAGGACCAAAGTGAAATTGACTCCAGAGACAGAGGGAAGGCTTCTTGAGGACTTTGCAGGTTGTCTTGAAAGACAGCCCTTTTGGGTTGGAGATACGAGGACATAGGAGAGAAATGGGGTATCTGCTGTGGATGAGAAGGCACAGCAGCAAAGAGAGTTTCAGAAGGGCAGTGGGACTATACCAGTGGATGCTGCTTCCTTTTTTGTAAGATTCCTTTCTGCAGTATAATGAATTAGACATAAGAGATGTTTAAAAATCAAACTTTAGCAGAGACTTGAGATTTCCAGGTAATACATTGCAGCAGAAACAAACTCTGTGAGGGACTGCTAGAACAAGCAAGATATCCACTGAGGTTATCAAGCCAAAGTTTATCCTGGTGTGCACACTGTTCCAGCAGATGCAGGGGAAGTTACACAAAGGCTGTGATTTACCCTGGCGTATGCAAAGTCCTCATTGTGCCTTACTCGGTAAACTTGAAATGTCTCAGGGGAGAGGAAAGAGAGGAAATTCCACACTTTACTTTGCAGCTCAAGGAAGTTGCCATAGATTGCCCTAAAGAAACCTGCAGCAGAGGCTTGGCTGCACTGGAATTAGTGGCAAAACTCACATGATTTTATGCTGCTTCACATCTGATGGTTTTTTCTTGGCAATTAACCTCTCTGACTTCTGTCACACCTTGAATCTTGCTCATGACTGCATGTCTATTTCCTCCAAACTGCAAAGTGCTTTTCGTGGGCCAATACATTCATTGCAACCACCTCCTTCCTCTTTCTTACTTATTCTTCTTGCCTCCTGTTATTTCCTTTTTCACAGAGAGAAATTATAGTGGCACATTGTGCTTTTCCCCTTTTGCATAGATGCATGTATTTTCCAGATGTCAATCCTCAGGTGCACATGGTAGTTCTAGGTAGGATCTGAAGCTCTAAGAAGGTGATCTACATCTTCTTGGAGTTGGGGTCTGACCTAAAAGAAGCCTTGAGACAGCTCTGGGAGCCGTTGTACAGTGGCTGTTGCTGTCACAGAAGAATTTTCTGAAAGTTTTTGTAAAAGATGATCTAGAGCCATATTCAGGTTTACTCCTCTGTTTCCAGCTCTACAGCTCTGTGGCCTTTGTGAGATTGGGATGGAGTGCAAAGGCTCACCCTAAAAGCCTGTTAATCTAAACCTCATCTGAAACAAATGCATTCTTTTGAAAAAGCTTGTCATTTTATATCCAGTCAGTGGTGCTGGCTCTTCCTTTGCACACAACTGTCTCATCTTGTTATGCATGCCTAGGTACATTTAAGAGGTCACCTACTAAGAACAGGCATAATTTGGTTTTGCATTTGACCTACAAGGTTACATGCTTTGTTGCTCCCATAGGCTGTATTTCCTGGGATTTGGGAGGAATTTTGCAATAAAGTACTTATTGCAACTACAAACTTTCTGTGTGTCTTACCATCCTCCTTTCCCGAGTGCCTGTCCTGCAGCTGCCTGGAAGGTGCTGCCCTCTGCCCTGCAGCAGTTTTCTCTCTGCTCTCACTCTAGGGGTGTGTGTCTCACTGCTCTTTTCTCCCTTCCCTCTTCCATTTTTCCAGGGGGGGTCTGATGTGCCCCAAACTGTCCAATTCTTCCCTATTCCAGTTGGCTTTTCAGGCTTGCCAGGAGACAAGCAGTCAGGTAGGTAGGGGAGGTGTGGCACACTGGAGTACTAAGGCTTGCTGTTGTGTGATGGAAGTTACAGAGTGACCAAGAACATCAGCTTAATAATGGAAAAATTATTCCTGTGAGCCCTTCTGCCTCAATTGCTCTCAGTCAGTCTCCATTACTAAGGTATCCAGGGCGTCCCCAGAGACCCTTTTGGTATTAAAGTAGCAGTAAGGACTTAATGCATATGGATGATAGGTCTCAAAAGGACATGCTGGATGTATTAGAACAAATGCTTTCTGTTAGCAAAGTTTTCAGAGAAGGCATTCCTATGGTCTTCCTCTTGTATCCTGCAACTAGACTGTCCTATTTGTGTTTGCAACAGAAGTGTAGGATGTTCAGGCACTAAGAATGCCTTTTCATTGGCTTTGTTAACCTCCCATGTCTTGTTCCTAGGAGTCATCTTTTTCCTACATTGTAAGCTCTGATGCTTGCTGGTATTACTAAACTCACCAAGGCCAGGTTTGCAATTCTGCAGCTTGCAGAACTTCCCCAAACCAGTATGCCCATATACAACAGTACAAAGGGATCTTTCTTACCTCTCTTCCTTGTTCCAATTCCCAAAAGTACACACCAGCAAGCCCGGTGCACATTGTCTGGTATTTCCTAATAAAAAACAGCTTTGGCTTGTAACTGCAAACGATGTTTACATGACAGTATAGTCGTGGTGTCCCCTTTCATGATGGCACGGTGGTAATGTCTCCTACCATTAGACTTAGACTTTCAGAAGAGCTGACCTGTAAATAAGCTCTTTTGGGATGAGGTGTCCAGGGCTGAATGCTAAGTCTGCCACTTAGTCTCTGTAAGCCCCAGAGCACCAAGTGTCTTTGGTGGCAGCAAGCTCAACTTGAAATACTAAAAGGTTGTTCTTAAAACCTCCAAACTTTCCGCATTATTTTATTATTATGCTGGTTTAAATTGTATGTTATGTGATGGCTGGCTAGGAATTATCTGAGTTGTGAGTATGAGTTTGTCAAAATGCATCAATTCATCTTTAGCTAGACAAGAAGGAAGTGACATAGCAGCTATCAAAAAAACTCCTAAACCTGTCCTTGCAGAGTGTCCTTAAAAGAACCCTGTTCAAAATACAAAAATGCAGTTTGTATACGTGTGAAGAATTTCCTTTTCCTTTCCTCCTCACAGTGGTGTTCATTATGTTGCAGTGTGCCCAGGTTGATTCTGTGCTGGGCTCCTCTTGTACTCAAATACCTCTCTTGTCCCCAGTAACCAAGATTCAATTTGGGAATATTTTTATTGACGTACATGGACCAAATTCCATTACCCTACATGGGCTGTTAATGCAATTACAGGCTTGCATGGCTTTTCTCTGGATTTGCATTCATGAAGTAAAGGCTGAGCCTGGCTTTGAAGATACTCCAGACTCATTTCTGATGGCAACCATCATGCTTGGCAAGAGTGAAATTACCTCCTTGTTGATGAAGACATATATCACCCACTAATCTTGACTGAACACACACCAACACATGAAATGTGAGCCCTTCCATTTATTTTCTTGAAGAAAGAAGCAATGGAAAGATCCAGTTCTTGTGGATCTGCTTCAGAAGAGGGCTATGCTTGACTGAGAATGCCATGTCTAACTCCTGTGAACAGGAGCAACTTCCCATAAGGTGTTCTGCCAAACAGTCTCTAATAATAACACTCTAATGCTCTTATAGAGTGTTGTCTGAAAATAGACTTAATTTTCTGCTAACATGAATAAAATCATGAAAGGAAATGAATAGGATAATTAAATGGTCTTTAAAGTCCCAGATTTCTAATGGAGAAGATAAAAGAGTCAATGTATATGTGGGTGTAAAGAGACCATAGAGACCATTATTCCCTTTTTTATTCCTTTTTTTTTTTTTTTAATATCTATTACATTTCATGCTCTTTTCTCTGGAAAATATTTTGGATATGAAATTGAGGAGAAAAACTTTTGTCTAGTTTCAGAACAACCAGCCAAACAGAGAAACTTGTTTTTCTGCTTCTTTTTGCAACACATCTTGAAATGAAAATGTAAGCAAATGAAAGTAAGAGGAGTTTAAACAAAGATTAGTTTTTAAACATTTTCCTTTGGACCTACAAAGAGAGGGGAGGCTGCTTCTCTGTAAGGAAAATGCTGCTTTGTCCTCCTTTCAGTTTTTGAAGGAGAAGGTCTTTGTAGTATTTACCACACAGGAGGGGTTTATTGCCCAGAGCTGAGCACAACTAAGAAAATAATTTTGACCTGATGCATAGAAGTAATGTCTAGACAGAGAGCATTGAAATGCTCAAGGGGAAACTCAGAGTAGGAACCAGTTATGACAAATTGAGCTTTTGAAGTGACAAATAGAAGCAAACATGTAAAAACCTGAAGATTTCATAAAGTAAATGTTAGATTTGCTGCCGACCTAAATGAAACTGGAAGACAGGACAAGCTGAATGAGTGTGTATTTTTTTCTGCTGCCCTCCTCTTCCAAACAGGAGCCAGAGCAATTGCTGGTGGAGCCATTCTATGCAACCAGAAAGGTGAAACCACCTTTTTCATTTGGGTTGGGTTTCTAAACAAAGCCAAGAGTTTCTTTTACCTGGTCCAGGTGGAAATCTGGATTGATCTCACAAGAATGTTCATTAGGATGACCTAGAGGTTAATGAACTGCTTTGTGTGGGCGAGCATTGTAATTAACTGGGCTGAGCTCTGTAGGCAGCTGAAGAGAGCTGTATTTGTGAGGTCCTGTATATGTAATTTTTGGGGGCATTTTGCCTTAGCAAATCTAAATGCTTATTTGATGGTATTATGGGTTGTAAAGACATCAAGGTAAGCGTCACCTGCTTCTGCAGGAATTGAACTGAAGAGTGATTTCAGATTATCAGTGCTTCTGAAATGTTAGAAGTGGATATTGGGATGAGAATTTTGATTACACTATAGAATTATCGAAGGGAAAGACCGATAGCCAATTGTCATTCATATCCCCACAAAATATCCTTAGTTCTTGATCTGTATCAAAGCATTCAGCCTTTCTCTTTGCTAATCCACTAAAGAGCCTGTGGCATTGAAATTGATGCCAGAGCCACAGAGTAAGGAAAGTTACTTAAATGCTGGAGTTTTCTTGACTGGAGAACGTAAAAAATGAGGAAAGAGCAGGGGGTTGTCTATATTTAAATAAGCACAGCAAAAAGGAACTTTCTTTTCTTTCGTTCTCTAGACTCTGAAGGTTTTGGTTTTGGGTTTTTTTTACTAGAACCTCTGAATGTTTACCAAGGCAAATAATAAATCCTCACAATCTTAATTATAATGACAACAAGGAGTATGCAATAGATGCTGTTCTTCTTGAATTTCTTTGAGACCACATTTTTCCTGCTGCTGTGCGGTATAAAAACTACGTGATTTTGAACGGCAGGAAATTATTGAAGTTCTTGAGTTCTGATGCATTCTGAGATAGCTTTAAGACTATGTGGATGTATTCTACATGGTGGAACGTCTTGCACATAAGGTTTTTGGTCCCTTTACTTTGGAGGGAACTGGAGCAGCAAAGGGACAGCATGCGTCTGGAAGTGTTAGGTGATCCAGTGCAACATCCTGTAATAATATCCTATTATGCTTGTCTGAAATTATTTGATCTCTCTTTTTTGGTGGGGTTGGAGAGGTGGGGGGAGTGAAATAGATGTCAAGAAATGATCTTCCTTCATTTATTAGGCCAAATTACTCTGGAAGAGTTCGCCTAGTCCAAAACCTGGATTGACTGCTTAAATGACTGCTTTGTTGCTCACAGTCAATGATCATAAGAGTTACACATCATTTAAAGCATGGCAATAGTTTTAACAGAACCTGTTTCCTCCTCATACACTCCCATGCTGACTTACCAGAGAATGACTCCATCATGTATCACAGGACTAGAAATGACCATAAGCACGGCAGAAGAGAAGATGATGCCATTGCAGGCTTTCGCATTTCTGGTATATTTTATTTTCTTTGGCTGCAAAAAGGACATTTTAGGTTTAATCCATGAAAGTAGGTTCATAGAAATTAGAAAATGGAGGTAATTTATGGGGCATGAGAACTACACAAGGAGAATGTCTGAGAATAAATCTAAAATGGAAATGTTTACAATGTCTTGCTTAGGGCACAATCAACATAACCAGAACATGATATTGCCTGTTGCAAGAGTATGTAAATTACTTGGCAAGTGCAATGCACTGTGTTGATGTATTGGTGTTCTTAGGTTGTAGCTAGAGTCCTGTATCAGAAGTGATGAGAGATAAGAAGGAATGACCTGAGAAACTTCTAAAAAGGCTTTTCTAAAAGTGTGTTACTTTTGGACAGGTCTAGGTAGCAAACCATGGCAGATGATCTGATCCAACCAGAATTACAGGGTTACAGACATGATAAAAACACAATTTGCAAGCAAGGTATGAATGCCTAACAAAATATAAGTGATAAGACCTGATAGCAGTAGCATTAAAGTATTCCTTGCTTCCTTTTGAGCCAAGTGGTAAATATTTATCATGTCTGAGCTGTATCACTGATCTTTAGTGCATCACAGAGCATGCCCACACAGCCACATGATGCTGCGTAGGCATGACAACCCATTGTCAGGAGGCATTGCTCGGGAAAGTGTTCACTTCAAGTATAATGAAAGTGAAATTGCTCCTAAATGCAGTTGTGAGCTGCTATTACATCGCTCTTTGGACTGTGTGCAAGGGGTTGCCAGCAAATACACTGTAGGTTTTCTGCTTTCCACCAGGACAAGAAAACCATCTCCTCCTTTTTTGATTTCCTCTGTCTTCCTTTATATGCAATATGGGGGGTTTTGCAGAGAAACCAGATTTCACTTTTAAAATGTTGGGGTTTTTTTTTTTTTTCTGTTGCTGATTGTTAGTAGGAATACCAAAAATTCACACCAGAAACATTAAAAGAAAGGGAAAAATTAAATCCTTCAAATGCTAATAGCTCCTTCTTACATTTGTGAGGGTGTATATACAATGTAAAAATACTGTTTTTAATTTTTGTCTTAGACAATTGTGTCTGATCATTTGCCTTCTTCCCCATTAGAAACACTAGATTTATTTCTGGCACATCTTTGTTTCTGGCACATCTTTCCCTGTCTAGAAGAATATGTTGGAGACACACAGCACTCTCCTGAAAGGCATGCAGTCCATATATGTAATAAATTCTTCATCAGCCCCATTTATAACTTTGGTTATAGTGAATAATATCACATTTGCTCTGAAGTAAAAAGTTTAATTATCTTTCTGTTTTACAAGGAAAGCTTTGTAAACCTCTTGTAATTACAGGCTGCTAAATATTATCTAGCATTGAAATTTATTCTACTTATCATACAAAAATTATTTTCTCTTTATTGAAAATTCCTGATTATTCACTTAACTAAAGACTTGAATGCTTGAGTGGAACAAAGGAAGAGAAGACTTTTTCACCCAAAGATTTTGCTTTTAAATGTGGCAATCGTGTATAATTTCACACCAACATTAAAACGAGGCCTACACTAGGAAGCCCATGGAGTAGAATTCTAAACCTTAGTAAACCTTATAGTAGAGTCCTTGACAAATTCAGCAAAGCTGGAATTTTAACCTGAGGCCTTACCATCTCCTTCATGGTCATGACCATTTCAACTTTAAAACTCACAGAAGCTTGAGCTTTTTATTCCCCCTTATTTTGAATGAAGGAGCATAATTACGGTCCCTGTGCTCGACATTCAATTTTTCTATTTTGCAAAAGTGCTAAGACTTCAAAGCAGAGAAGACTCATGGGCAGGGCTTTTTACCACAGAACTGCTGAAGAAAATGCCAATTTTGAAAGTCTGGTTTCTGAAAAGGCATTATAATACTTTAATATTTTATTCTGCATTTTGTAGTTAAAGCTCTAATCCTCCTACAAATTCCCCAAAGCATTTTTCTTGCAGGGTGGAGGGGGTTCATTCTGGAATGCTTTTTAAAATACAGATGTGTATGAAGGAGTATTTAAACTTGCATGACCCAAGCAGGAACGGGAGTTAATTTGAAAACGGAGTGTAGAATTTCAAAGCATGGAATGAGGTAAGTTTTCAGCACTGAGCTTAGTCACCAACCCTGTAAGTTGCCATATAGATGATCTTTCCAGATCCAAAACCTTTCAATGAGGACAAGGATCCAAGGATTCAACAGGATCTAGTTTAAAACTCTTTTTAATGTGGAAGCTGATCCTGCACATGTTTCACAAGTTGGTCATCAGCAATCTAGGCCATTATGAAGAACAAAGCCAGGCCCATGGGTTTGGATGTTAAAGGAGCTAATGGAACAGTATGAGCTGCACGTGGTTTCCCACTCCATTCATTTAGGTGGGAAGGTGGTACCATGTTTGGCTCTTTGAAGGGACATGCAGTAAGCACTCTGGACATCTAATGCACATCCCCATACAGCTGAGAGGACTTTACAAGTCCTTGTGCAGGTGGTGGAGAGCAGCCTTCCCTGCTCGTGTTTCACAGCCACCTCATGGGACACATAAATCTAGGAGCTGAGAGCGTTATGCAGCTTCCCACATATGCCAGCAAAGGGTGATACACACTGCCTGTTTTCTTTTGATGCCTTTTCATTCTTCTTAAGCAATACCTAAGTTGATTGCTTGTTTTCCTTGTACAGTTGTTTATGCTGAGATTCAGCTGGGCATGCACTTCTCAACCCCTATAGTGTAGATCCAGAAGGATTTCTTTCTTGGGGAGTTGTTCAAACTTGGGCCAGTGTAAACAGGGTAAGAATCTCCCTGGATGACACTAGTAGATTTAGTCTGGTTTTATATTTTTAGAGCAGACGTTTTCTTGGAAGAAATGGGCAGAAGTTCTATTTTAAAAGCTTCTACAGCAGTTATGCTTTGATAATACACTCCCTTCTTTGCTTTATTATGAATACCTGCTGGAAGAAAGGAAAGGGCTTCTTTCTTCTGAATCCCAAGTACATTAATCTCTGAAGTGACTGGTCAGGACAAAGTTGAAGTATCAGATAATGATATCTGAAATAGATTTTAGTGTAATTGCTCAATATTACACATTGTTGAAGAAGATGGGGGAGGGTTGGTTTTGGTTTTGTACATTGCATCTGAAAAATTCTGCTTCCGAAAACTTTTCAGCTCTTTTGTGGCAAGGGGTGAGTTGGTTTTTTTAAACTTTTTTGGGTAAATACCTTGCAAATTTCATTGCTTATTAATTGTTGCAAAATCCATTTAGGTTAGAAGGGACCTCAGGAGGTCTGTAGTTCAACCTCCTGCCCAAAGCAGGATTAGCCATGAGATCAGACAACGTTGCTCGGGGCTTTATGCAGCCAGGTCCTAAAATCCCTCAAGGACTGAGATTGCACAACCTTTTGGCAACTGAGCCACTGCCTGACTGTCCCAATGGGGAGTTTTCCCCTTCTATCCCTGTTTCAATTTGTGGCCATTTTCTCTCTGCTATGTACCTCCCTTCTTATCTCTTCTCAAAAGTGCAGGATGCAGGATACCTACTCTCAGGTACCCAAAGTCACCCCTTCTCGAGCCTGAGCAAGCCATGGTCCAACAATGTCTCCTCACAGACCTGTGTGACAACTTCTGGCCCTCCTGGACTTGTCCTGTCTATGTGTTCTTACCCTGGGGCCAGAACTGGATGCCTTATTCTAGGTGCATTCTCATGAATGCCAAGTAAAAGGAAATAATTGGTGATCTCTTGCCCGTGATTCTTCTGGTCACCTTGGCTATCAGTCGGGCTGTGGCTGGTGACCAGGTCACTGTTCACCACCACCCTGAGGTCCTTCTCAGCAGCACTGGTCCCCAGCCAGCACTGAAATCAGGGATTTTTACTCAGACTATTCTTCCCCGGTGCAGAAGCAAGCCCTTGGGCTTTCTGAAGATCATCTCTTAACGAGTCAAAATCTCAGGAACCCTTACTGAGCACAAGAAACCTATGACCTAATAACTGTGATGAATTCCTTCCAGTGGTCTTTCCTCTCCTTGGGAACAGAAAGTTGGTGATGATGCTTCTGTTAAACACTTGCACCCCGGTAATGATCTCTGTGCGAGACGGATATGTACAACAGGGGTTTCTACACCACACTGTGTTTCTTGAAGCCCATTAGGGAAAGCAAAGCAAAGCGTTGCTTCTGTTTCTAAAATCATCAGTAGTTGTTAAAGCCACTGTTACTTTTCAGAAATACCATGGTGCTATTGAAAAGGCAAAAAGTACAGCAAAAAATGCCCTTTAATTAGTTATGCAGAGATGAACTCTTAATTCTGTAACTGCTGTCTGTGCTTTATTTTGAAGGAGCAGGAAGGCTGCCTGAAAAGGAATAAAGAAGAATGAAAGTCTGAATTCTGAGCTCAGTTATGCCAGCTAGTACGCAGGGCAGCTTGGATCCAAATCTGTTTTAGGAAGGACTTTAAGATTTAGCTTGTTAAATCTGTACAAAATGAATTACTGCAACAAAGGAAGAAAGCAAGCCTTGTGGTGGTAGGACAAAAAGGGTTTTATTCCTGTTTCTTCACAGAATTTCCTTGGTGATCTTGACATTTTTAGGCTGTGCAACTTGGTCAAGCTTGAGAGCCTGTGGGTGGGCACCAGACATGCATATGCAGGGATGCTTCCAGTAAGCAACATGATTTTGAGAGAGTTCCATCACCAAACCTTCTGGTTTGATGTGCTCTGCTTGGCCTTCCAGTTTATCTGGTGTGCTGTGGTCTGACTGGATGTCCCCAAGTAAGCAGCTGATGCTTGCACAACCACATCTGTGCTTCATCCTTTCTTGCAGGAAACAAGGACTGATTCAATGCATGGTTCTGCCTTAAATCCAGGCAAATAGGATTTGGGCCTCCACTCCTGTTTGCTGTTTTCCAAATTGTTTTTTTCTGTTTCTGAATCAGTGGACGCAGCTGATATCTTGGATTATCTGAGTCCTGAGTGGGAGACTCAACTGAGTGTCAGCAATCTGAGAGAAAAATAAAAGATGATACTTAATATTCTCAAAGAGTTCAGCCTCAAATTTACTAATTTTTTGTATGTCCCTTGGCATCTGAGGAAACTGAACATGATTTGAAGAGGAAAACCTTTATCAGGAAGGTCTGATCACATGAAAAGGCACAACCTGGAAAGCATTATGTATTTTTAATAGTTTTATACTGACAATGGTGGGAAGTAAGCTGGAGGCAATGGCAACTTTATAATGTTTTATGTATTCTGATGTTTATTTCCCTCAGTCATTTGCTGGGGTGTCTTGTCTGGAAGTGGCAACCATGTGCAGGGGTAGCTACTCAGGCTCAGTCTTTCATGCTGAGCAATCTTTGTCATTGCTCCAGGCAAAGAGGGCTTGCTTTTTCTGGGAAAATTAAGCCAACTCATTTGAGTACTGAATATGGCTTTGGAAAACTACTATGGGATAGGTAACTTTTGGACTTACACTGAAAGAAACTGCTTATCAGTTTTGAAGGTTGCAATATAGCATTGAGAGGGATGTTAAGAATAGTTACTCTAGGGCCAGCCAGTTTTGCCCTCTTGGGTGTTATGGCATCACCAACCCTTGGAACTAAAACAAGGATAAAAAATGCATTGTTAGAGAAAAATGAGCTCTTCTGTTTTAAAATACACGGTTCTTGAGTTGTACTGTGGTAAATTTCTTTGCAGACTTTTTATCCATCTGGTTTGCTTTTTAAAGGAAGATAAATCCTGCTAGCAATTGTCAGAGAAGCTAAAAGATAAATTAGTGGGTGATTTTCAGCACTTAGCATTACTAATACTTCTCTGCTGTAACTGTTATGTGTGGCTGTTACATACTGGCACTTCTCAGTAGAAGACAGCAATGCAAACACACATTTTAACAAGTCTCTGCTGCAGCACCATTGATTGTAGCCAGCTATTGTTCTCCTGAATCCTGCCTAAGACAGGGAGTGAGAAGTTTCTTGGGATTTTAGGCCCAGACCTTTTTGACGGGAAGCTGGGGAACAATTAAGAGGCATTGAATCTCTTCCCCCCACACACATACAATTTTTAAAATTGTAAACTGTGGAGAAGAGGAAGTCAGAAGAGTTTCCCTTGTTTTACTCAGGTGCTGTGCAAGGGGCTGGCTATATACAACACAGTTATGTTCTGAACTGCTTTGTAGACAGGGCTTTTTCTGGCCTGGGGTGGTATCAAGCCGCTCTAAGGGGACAAGTTGCTCAACTACTCACTCAAAAGAAGGTGACATTTGTGAGCTGTGGCAAGGCAGGAACAAAAACTTGCTGCTGCCCCACCTGCCAGGACAGGCTTGTATCCGTCCATCACCTATTGGAAACCACAGGGCCGGCAGTTCCCCACAAGCAGATGGCCGACACTTATGGTGTTTCTCCTTTGTGCTCTTTGCTTCCTTTCAGGATTGGAGGATACAAGGCCCTAGTATTGATTTTTCTGTGCAGCTAAAAAGACATGAAAGCTGCTGTGCTTTTGAGGGCTTAGTCTGTCAGTTTTCTTATTCCCTGTAGGTCTTCACAAGGTCTCTCATCTCTTTTTCATCTCTGCAGATGCCTCTGTCTTCACTAGATCCCTCCTGGTGACTCCTTTTTAGAGAGGAACAGAAAGCTGAAATTCTGGTCCCATTGAAACATTTTGCTACAAAGCTCCAATTCTGTGCCTAATTGTGCGTGGGCTTCATGGGCTTCTGTGTTTAATGGTGCTGCCACACAGTTGTACATCGGAGTGATCAGAGTTCCCTGGTGATTTGCACCGACAAATCTGTGTTGGTGGAGCTACATCACTCCAAAAATTTCAGAAAAACTTTCAAGTTCATGGGGAATATCTTCCAGGATGAGTGAGAAGGTGTGTCCCATTGTCTTTAGTCCTCACAAAGACTGTTACCCCTCTATTCCCATTTAGCCCCCCAACCTGAATGACTAGAAATTTCTTGGAGCACCCAACATATCTTGCTTCGCATTTGGGACCCTGTCAACAGACAGTATCCTTATAATATTAATAGTACCTTTAATTACAGATATTTTTGTTCATTGCACAAGCAGCATTATGAGGTTTTGATCACAAATGTTAAGAGAAAGCAATTTAAAAGCAGAAATATCCCCAAAACAGATCCTCACAAAACCATTACCTGTTCTATTTTTTAATAAACAGAAGATGCACTGGCAATATACATTGGCAAATGAGTTTCCAAAAGCAAATACAAGTCAAAGAAAATTGCACATAATAGTGATATTTAGCTAACTGTGCGTACCTCTCATTTAATCTGAACTTACTTTTAGTAGCTCTAGCTGCAGTAGTTACCACGAGGTGACATAGGACTGGGGTTTAGGTCCAGACCTTTTTGACAGGAAGAATAGGATCCCCATAACACAGGAAGTTCACTAAAGATTAGGGGAAAAAAATAGTACTAGTTTAGCAGCTACAAGTAACCATTTGAGGCAGTTTTTGTCACCTCATCTTGAGTTAGAGTAATAGGAAATAAGAAAACTGAGAAATCTAAGTGGTAGGAGTGGAAAAACAAGCCTTAATATTTGGCAGGCAACAACTGAAGCGAAGCAGCTTGATCAAGGCTAGCCCACAGATGCATATCTTGCCATATATTGAAGATAAGATTGTATTATCCTATCTCTTTGCTTTGTATAATTAAATCATTGGATGTTAGTGATGGCACTGTTAGGTCTGGCATAAAAGAAGAGTTTGGCACCAAGATGTTGTTCCCACCACAAAGAATCCCTTGTTCATGCAGTGGTTCCCATCTGCAGAGTTTGTGAAAATGTCTTTGATAATTAGGCCCTGAATTGAAGTAAAGTTTTGAACCCTCAGTGGTAAATTCCCGACTAAACTTCTTCAGAAACCTTTTTCTCTTATATTTAGATTAAGATTTCTTCTTTTGTTAGTTTTTTATTCCAGTCAGACAATATGCATTTTCCACCAGAAGTCTGTATTTATTTCATCATTTGTTGCTTATTCATTGTATTGAATCTATAATTTATTTAGGTCAAATTGGTTTTAACTACTCCCATGAAAACTTAATTTTCCTTCAGGAGGGCTCCTTGAACTCTCTTAATGTCCACTTGTTTTCTGGGATCACTGATTGTGTGTACAGCTGCCAGCTTCTAATACAATTAATTTATATTTGCAGAAGTTTCACTGAAGCAGCAGAAGAGATGGTCTTGGACTAAGGGCTGTGTTGGGATCATACAGTGATGACAAGGGGTAAATCTTTGCTTGGAAGGCCTAAAGAAAACATGCATTGTATTTACAGTAATCCTGTGGTAGGATATTGCAGCAATTCCTGCTGCATAGCCTTCGCTTTCAGCAGAAATTGAGGATTTGTACTTTTGACATTGACAGTAAAGACCTTCCCTCTCTCACAAGATGAGTTGGGTTGCTGCCCCATGTTGCATTGTTTGTTGGCTCTGACGCATGGGACATGACAGCGTTGTGTGCTGGAAACTGGAGGCTTCTGTAGATTTTTTTAGCCGGTCTAATTTGAAGCTCACTGCTCTTGAAAATTAAGTTGGTGTCCAGGGGTATTAGCACTGGAATACAATGAGCTTTTACCTGCATGGTATGGAAACAAGAACAGGCACACTGGCTTTGCATCCCATCTACTCCCAAATAAAACAAACAATGTATCATTAATGCTGAACCTGATAGGTTTTTGTACTTGAAGCATCTATGCAGTCAAGTCCAGAGTCCTTTTAACATGGGTAGAGGTTGTTTTTCCAGCAATTTACACTACAACCACTGTATGTCTTTTGCTTCATTCTTCATGTTTATCTGAGACTTCACAGTGGGTTCAGTTGAGAGTCCTTAGTTATGTTACAGAAAAACTAACACTGTCCCATGCAAACACAAAAATGTTGTAGGTTTTTTTATTAACCTCGTTATACTGAAAGTGACAAGGCTTGTCCATCAGATCTTGTCTTTATAAGGAGAAGGTGCTCTGCTACCTTTTGTGACCTTTTTCAGTGTGTGTTAAGTGTATGTGAACCCAAACCACATGAATGTTTAAGGTCTCTGGCCTCTATAAGGTGACAAATAATAATAAGGACTTTAGGGAAAACACTTCTCATATGTCTGCTTGGAAGGGAAAAAAACCCATAAGGCAAACACAGTAACTGACTTAGAATGCTATAAAGGGAAATATCTTTTCTCATAGAGATAAAAAGCCTCGATTCACACATGAGCTGCGCCCAGTAGAACTGATGAATATAGCACAATAGTCCTAACAGATTCAGTACAAGCCCCGTCCTGAATAACAAAAAAAAGAAACAAAGAGGAAGGGGGCAGGGAAATGGTTACCTTCTTGCTCTTGGGAAGAGTTAAAAAATAGAGTGCTAAGCAATATAGGGAAAAAGGAAAAATAGTCACATACTATTCATGCTTCACTTGTGTTTGGTACATTCACACAGGCATATTACACATGAAAAGAACTCTGAAATGTAAATAAAGACATTCATTGTGTGGTTTTACTTTATTTTTTAAGGAGGAAGGGAATAGAATAAATGGACTCCCCACTCTGCTCTTTCTCAGAAGAAATCTCTTCTGAAGCCATTCTGATGAAAGCATAATTAACCTTGTTTTCATTAATGGGTCTTTCCTTTGTGGCTCTGATGACAAAAAATGGGAGAGAGCATGGGCCACCCTTGGTGATCAAGGAAACATCATAAAAATTGAGGAGGAGGTTGTTGTGCACAAACTGAAGTATCAAAGGTATGATGGGCTCGAATTCAATTCCCGTAATTATATTAATGATGCAGAACATAGCCAGGCCAAAATAACTCAGGTAATTACTTAGCATATTGCTCTAGTTTCTGCAGTGGCAGTTATTGTTTACATCTCTAATTATGCTGTGTAGACACATCAAATCACTCACACTTGTTTTGACTTCACGTATTTGAAGCAGCAAACACCAATGAGTTGTATCTTACGGATGCTGCTGTGTGAATGAATGCAATTCAGAAATACTTGTTCATCAGGCTCAGGGTCCAATCCTGCATGTCTGTCATACTCAGAATTCCTGTTGCTGCGACTCCCTTATGTATTTCTTTCATTGAGAACTTCTCCTTGCCTTAAGCGGATGTTGAAGGGCTCCGCATTCACATAGCTGAGCACTTTGTGTGCCCTTAATTTTAAGAGCATGAATAGCCTATTGCAGGTCAGCAGAACTGCTCAAATGTTTTCCAGGACAGTTATCACTGGTTAAGATACAGAGTTTTCATCTAAAACAAGGGCAATTTCTTCTCCTGGGGTAGTGTAGCAAGAGCAAAGGAAGAACTCATTTCAATTACTAGCAACAGCAGCAAAAAAAAATCCTCGTTTGAAGTTGTTATCCACTTCCTACCATCTTTAAACTGAGTGATTTTTCTTCACAGGAATGAAGGGGTGGGGGGGGGTGGGGGGGAAGGAAGAACATTAGAACAGTTTGTCCTTTAAAAAAAAAAAACAAAAAGAAAAACGAGAAAGGATTTAGTACGTTAGAATGTGCAAATGGCTCTGTCGGACATTTACACCTCCAGTGGTCATATGCAATGTGACTGGTTTCTTCCCCCTGCAAAACAGTATGTTCTCTAAGGATTGTATACAAGTTCACATGCCAAATGCTACAAATACTTCAAACTTTAGGATGACCTCTTTCTGCAGTCCTAAGCAAGCTGTTTTCTCTGCTCTGTGTCTCAGTCTCCCCTTCTGCAGACACAGAAAAATAATCCTCATCTATTTTAACACTTCAGGGCTTCCTATTTCAAAATGCAATACAGATTTGTGGTGTTAGGCTGTTTGAAGGATCATTACAAACCATACTGAAGGCCAGCATTGTGGACCTTTTTATTGCCCAGATGGCTGATTGCACTAGGCTAAGTGTCTGAAAACACAGATAAATTTTGTCTTGCATATTTTTATGCCAATGGTTTTCTTAGCAACCTGTAGGTATATTTACTTTATTTTGCTCTGGTAGAAACATAGCGAAGATATACTTTCTATGTTGTCTCCAGGAAAAAGGCTCATAAAGGATAAATTGTCCCACTAGAAATATTCTCCTATTAGATGAAGTTAGTTTACCCTTTGGCAGGAATATACCTAGCTTTCAACTGCAGTTACAGCTCCTTGAGCATTTATAATACACTTTTTAATGGAAGGAATTTCAGGCTCTTCTATTAAATCCAATTCAATGTCAACTCCGAGTGAGAAGAAGGGGTCTTTCAAGAATTTTTTTACCCAGAAAGCATGTTACAGATTCTAAAAATAAGCTGTGCATACATTAATGCCTATATTATGAGGTAGTCAAAACTGGAAAGATGCTGAGGACTTTTTTTAACTCCCATTGGCTCCAGGAGGGCTCAGTACTTCACAGAATCTGCCTGAGGGAGAGGGAAGGAGAACAAAGTGAGAATACACAGTCCCAGCAGTGCTCTGGCTATGCATGCAAACATTTTGCAGTCAAAATTCCCCACAGGAGCATGAAAGGGTGCTTCAATCTGTAGCTCATTTAATCAAGGGCTCCCCCTCAGCTGAGGTGTTCAGATGAAATGGATCTTGTCATGTGAACTAGAGGCTAAAACAGGAGAGGCTGCTTTGACTTTGGCTTGTACATTGAAAAAAACCCTTTTAGCAGAATAGTGCATATTGGGGGAGAACAGAAAAAAACCCCATGCGCACCCCATGTTGTTCACAGGTATTAGAGAGGGCTGCTTTTTAAAGCCCATTATTTCCTTCCATTGCTTGAGTAAGTTTATAAAGTTTTAATCCCTCTTGCTTTACAAATTATTTAGTTGAGCAATTGATGAAGATTTTCGTTACTCCAACACTGCACTGGCAACAGAGCCAAATGAGCTAACTGAGCTTCTTTGCAAAGACTCCAGTCTCCTGTGTTTCCAAATCTGATAGCTGAAGATGGAAATGTTACCCTGTTCTTCACTGGAGTGTCCAGGCCATCCGTGTTCTCATGACAGAAAGATTTTAAAAAGGCACAAGACAAGAGCTGATGGATAACTCCAGATCTAGGAGTTGTGGTGGCCTTTTGACTTAAGTGACTTCAGGTATTGAATAGTAAGGAGCAATTATTAATGGAGCCAGGCACCTTGGATACAATTTTTGCTTCCTTGTGCAAAGGAAGCCTTGTACAACCAGAGAGCCTCTTAGCCCACAGCAGGCATTGTCACCCTTCTGCCCCTCCTGGACTCTTTCCAGGGTGATGCACCAAAGCTATTTAGACTGATTTTTTAGATCGGCATTTTCCAATCCTTGAGTTTTGGTGGCAGTATCAGCTAAGGGAAACACTCCCTTGTCTGCCCCTGTCTGGTTATTCCTGCTCTGTACCTCAGTAATGTGGTTTAAAGCCTGATCACCTGGCAGAGGCAATCACTGTGGTGCAGAAAACATAACTCTGACAGTGCTGCCAAAGCCTGCCTGCAGTTCACAATCTGCCTCCATCCCTGAGTTCCTACTCAGCTCTTCCATGAGAAGCCTCATATTTAGGTGTCCCTGTCCCAGAGACACTCACCTCTGTTTCAGGTGGAAATGCATGTTGGCTGGTTATTGGCTGCTACTGTTACAATAATCTGTTTCTTTTAAAGAGGTTAAGTAGCTAAACTGAAGTAGTGAAACCTGCCAGTTTCACTGGTCAGGTCATGCTCACAAAAGATAGGCTCATTTATTCCTTATGGTGAAAATTTTTTTTATCCCTTGTTTGCAGTGGTCAACACTCCTTACTACTTAATACAAAGCCTACTGCCAAAAATGAGAACTTTAATTATGAAAATAGTATAAAAGCCTCTTCCTCCCCTGAGAAGTATATAGTTCATGGATGTGGACAGAAAGAGGGTGAATCATCATGCCTCTGTGCTAAGGGTATTGAAGCCACAGTGGTAAAAAGGAGTCCTAAAATGACTTTGAAACAATGACAGGGAGAGATCTTCATAGATATTTAGATGAAGTTCCTCCTAAATGTAGATGCAGTCTGGGAGACAGTAATTGTTGGGAACTATAACCAGTGAGGGCAGAAGAAAGTGTTGCAGTGGACTGTAGGCTGTAGGACACGTGAAGAAAAATGTAGATAGTATGGAAAAAGCCTTTAGAAGTCTATGAAGACTACTTTTATATGACAGAAGGTGAGTATCCCTATAATTTGCACTACACTGATGAAGAAACCTGAAAAAGCAGGGCTGACATGTCACAGCACAAGGTTAGAGCTGCAAGCTCATTTGACTTCATTTGTGTTTCCAGCCACAGTTCATATCACAAATATAAGAGCCAAGAATTACCTGCCCTTGAGCTTCTCAAGCACCATGATTTGGCCCTGGCCTCTTTTCAAATTCAGGCAATTTTGCTGCCTGTCTTTGATTGTGTTTGTATTGGTTTGGCCAGAGCAACCTTTACAGAGCCAGAGTCCTTTCATCAGGGTTAAGAGTATGTGGTAGGTACCCTGCATGTATTTTAAAAGAATGAAATCCTTTACAAGTTTGTGAAAGTAAAATGCAAGACCATAAAATTGATAGGTTGGAATCAATCTAATAAATGGCCAAGCAAATGCCTGCATTCCCATAACACTTTATGACTCCAGTGAGACAGTAAGATCACAAAAATGCAAGTGGATAAAACATAGGCTGTTGGCATCTTTATTGTCTAAAGTGCAATTGCCAGTAATGGCTTTTGTCTCAAAACTTAAATATGGAAAATAGTAAAACTGCATGTCACACAAGAAGGAATAAAAAGTATTTTAATAAAGCACATCTTTCTACTTGAGATAAAGTCAAATATATTTTCCCATTTTCTGCTGAGGATCAACTGTGCCACAGTGCCTCTGCCCAAGCTGCATACGTGTAAAAAACTTGTCAAATGTAAAGGCCCAGCCTCTCAGTATTTTTAAAAGCTCACGGGAGATTCAAGTTGTACTCTGACAAAAAAAAAAAAGAGCTAATAATAAAAGATATTTTCATTTGGAACATGTGTATGTCCTGTGGGATTATCTGGCCTTCCTGAACCTCCATTTTACATTCCATGAAGCAGATAAGCTTGTGAATTCCACCATCCTCCTCAGCACACTGCTAGTCTAAAGCAAAATTTTCTTTTCTGTGTGTAAGCATTTTCCAGGAAGACTTTTCTGGAGCCACAGAGTAATAGATGTTTGTTCCTAACCCAACTTTCATGAATAGCCATTGTGCCCATATTTAATGTCTGGTCAACATTACACAGCTGTAATAGGGGCTCTCCTGACCCAGGGGGAGATAGGACATATCCATATGCATGTCCTGCCACCTGAGCTGAGAATGAGACTAGATTGTGGTGGGCTACCAACTTGGCCCCAGGCAATGAGTGCCAGAAGTGCTCAGTGGCAGGATTAAAGCTGTGCACAGTTCTACTTTTCATTCCAAAAAGGGGATGTTGTACTTCTGGATTTACTGGATTAAGGTTTTTCTGAAACAGGATCGTACTCTTGGGGGAATAACAAACTGACCCTGCATGTTCAGCATTAAGCATAGGAGAACTTCGAACTTTCATACTTGTAAAATTCAGCAGGATTTGGCATCAGGATGACAGTTTCAAGCCCTTTAGGTATAGAATGAGCTTAGGCTCATTTCCTATGAGCATGCAGTGACAGGCACACAGGGGTTTGCGTGATTTGAATATTTTCAGTAAGTTGGAAGCATGGCACCAGTCAGACTAAGAGAGAGAAATAGAACCAAATACTTAATGCTTAAACCTACAGGATGGCATGTGTCAACTTTAGCCCAAACTGAGAACCCCCAGCCAAGACCTTGCAGAGTCCAGCTGAAGCCAGAGCTCCTACTCAGTGCTGAGAGCCTCAGAGATTTATTGAGTGATACACAGGTCGTGGGAAGGCCAACAGAAGCAAAAATCATTCTATTGCAAAGGCAGAAAATACCAGTCAGAATGAGCAGAAGTCAAGTGCTTTCGTTGCTTAAACAGAAGCAGTGCAAGGCTGACATCTTTAAAAAAAGGGGGGTTACTCTTGTGGTTCTTTCCTAGAAGTTTCACTTCCTTAGGGTGTGTGGTTATTTCAGGTTAGTGCAGCAAGTGCTAGAAGAGAAGGCATTTTATTTGCTTGGGTTTTTTTAATATTGAAGAACAGGCAAGACCACCATGCACTTGAACAAGAGGAGGAATTACAAAAGTCTACCCTGAACAAAAGGAGCTGTGTGGGGATCTTTCTACAATACAAAGGTTCACAGTAATTCCTTTCCTGTGAAGCCACACTGAACTCTCTGAACAGCTAATATGTGGTACTTGGGACATGTCTAGCCCAACAGTGATGTGAAAATTCTTTTTGTGATGATCCAAGGTGATTCTCTGCCACGTTTTGCTCTGTGAAGGGCTACACACCTCTTTATGGGAAGCAAGTGCCTTCAGGTTGTTTGCTTTTTCTGGTTTTGTATCACAGCTCTGGGCCTGCTGGCACTGTTCTCTGTCAAGTCAGTTTAGCAGGAATAGGATCTGCTCTGTCATCTTGGGTATCGCCCACCTGTTCTCAAAGCCACAGATTTCTCTAAAGAAATGTCTGCAGGTGCTATAGAGCAAGGCTGCAGCAAACAGTCACGCACCTTTCTGCTTGGAGAGATGAGGCTCAGTTGCTTGTTTGCGTTCTTTATATACGACTGTGCTTCAGAGAGAGCTAAACCCAGTTTTATTATGTAGAAGCAAAATAGAGAAAATATACAATTGGGACATCATTGCAGTTGTTGGAGCTGCTTTAATGTAGAGGCATGTGGAACCTGAAAGATGTAGGCAGCTACTTGCAATATTATCTATTGGAAAGAATATGGTTTAGTTATTTAATTATGCATTTTACAAAAAACTAGTATCTTTCACCTTTTTGCCACCCCATCATGCTTATTTCTGCTACCCCAAGCTGATCCAGCTGTGATGCTCTCCAAGTACTGCTTTTTGGCTGATCCTTGTAACAGTGGTCTTGCCTGTGAGCTCTGCTGGTTTTTCTGAGAGGTTAAACAGCACCTGAATTTTTACCATGTGAATTCCTAGCCCCCGGAGCCACAGATGTCACTCTGGCAGAAACTGGCTTAAATTTTATAATACATAATGTGAGTGTAACGACCTCTGACCTCCCCAAATTATACAAAAACAGGAAGGGTCTCTCCTGCCCCGGGCCATGGCATGACCCAGGGAAGTCACTCACTGCCGGCCTTGGCTCTGCCGAGCCCCTCTGCCTCAGAAAGCCTGATGCCGGAGGCCACTGTCTTCCAGCAGAATCCCATTTTGGATGATGCATCCTACATCACTGCGCTGTCATTTGCTTCACCTTCAGTATGTATATCTTAACCCCGCAGCTCCAAGGCATTTGCAGGCATCCAGGCATCTCCCACACACTTCCTTGCTCTACAGCGCTGCTCCGGTTTTGCCAGATGCCTGCTGCCGACTGCGGCGGCCCCTGACAGCTCTCCCCGTGCCCCGCTCTCTGGGCTTTCGGGCACTGCATGGCATGGGCTCCCGGTGGGAAGGAGGGACTGTATTTGCAGCACAGACCTCCCCATCTCCCTGCCGTACGCGATGCTGCTGGAGGCTCCTTCAGGGATGCCGTCCCGCCAGACTATTATTAAAAGGCTGAAGGAGCAGCCAGGCACCAGTTGTGTACTCCCTTCCTCCTGCTTTTCCTCTCTGTGCTGGCCCCCCTTGCCTCCGGAGGTGCAGGCTCGGTTGCCGGGGGCTCCATCGAGGTTTCCCAGGGCACAGCGGGGGCGCTGGTCCACCCTGTGCGCTGCTGGCGGCTGACAGCCTGGCAGTCTCCCTCTTCCTCCCTCAGCTGGCCGGGACGGAGGCTTAAAGAAAAAAATTAAAAACCGAAAAAAAACCTTCTGGGGTCACTGGGAGGAGAAAAAAATTCCTCGTCATGTGTGCGATGTCTACGAAAACGTCCCGAGAAGGAAGAGGAGAACCCCGCCCCGCGGGGACGGCAGGGCTCGGCGGAGGGGGTGGGCGCTGGCTGCCGGGCCGGGACCGGGGCGTCCCCCCGCCTTTAGACGGGAGGGGCTCTGCCTTCCTGCGGAGCACAGAAAAAGGGGCCGAGCCACCCTGCTCTCCGCCCCGGAGGGGCTGAGAGCCGTCCTGCTCGGCGCCGAGGGCTCGGCGGGGCAGGGTGCCCGGGCCGTCCCCTCGCTGCGGCCGCCGTCTATGAGGCACTAGCGAGCCTCCCTCCAGCGCCGGGAGGTGTCACAGCCCCGGCGGGCAGGGCCAGGCCGGGGGGGCCGTGCGGCGGGTGGCACCCCCTTCTCTCTTCCTCCTCCTCCTCCTCCTCCTCCTCTTAACTTGGCCACGGCGGCGCGGGGCGGTGCGCTTCGCCCTGCGCCGGCGGCGGGGGATGTGCGGGCGGCGGCGGGATGGCTTCGGCCGTGTTTGAGGGCACCTCGCTGGTGAACATGTACGTGCGGGGCTGCTGGGTGAACGGCATCCGGCGGCTCATCATCAGCCGGCGGGGAGACGAGGAGGAGTTCTACGAGATCCGCACCGAGTGGTCGGACCGCAACATCCTCTACCTGCACCGCAGCTACTCCGACCTCGGCCGCCTCTTCAAGCGGCTCCTCGACTCCTTCCCCGAGGACCGGCCCGAGCTGTCCCGCTCCCCCTTGCTCCAAGGTTTGAGCGGCTTCCGCGGCCCTGGCGCTCTCAGCTCGGCGGGCGGGCGGGTTTCGGCNAGCGCGGCGGGCGGGCGGGTTTCGGCCGCCGCTTCCCCGGGGGTGGCGGTGGCCGGGGAGGACGGGCGGGCGAGCGGTCCCTCTCGGCGGGGGGAAGGGGGTGAGGAGCTGGAGCCGCTGAGAACCGGACGGGGCGGGGGGGCAGAAAAACTGCGGGGGCGTTTTGCGGTCGGAAACTCCTCCCGGGATGTTGATTTCTGTTTCCCCCTTTTTTTTTCTTTTTTTTTTTTTTTTTTTTTTTT
>VZSE01008522.1:0-81892 GCA_013398275.1 Promerops cafer | reverse complement strand
TTTTTTTTTTTTTTTTTTTTTTTTTTGACTATACTTTTGGAACCGAGGGGTCCCCGCAGGAAGGTGTCCCCAGTATCGCTGCTGCTGTCTCCAGCTGTGAGGCTCCGGGCTAGCCTGGGCTGGGGGAACAGAGGCGTTGCCCCTCTCCGGTGCCTCCGGGCTCCCCGAGGAAGGGCTGGGGGCTGATTGGCAGGAAAAAAGGGTGTAGCTGAAAAATCTCCGCATGTTGGTATGTTGTTTGCCACAAGGAGAGGGCAAAAAAAAAAGGGCTGCGGCGTTTGCCAGGGGACGGAGCAACTCTGAGAGCTGGCATGATTCCTCGCATAACTTCTGTGAAACGGGAATTGCAGCAGCGGTTAATAGAGACGTCTGTTCTCTTCCAGTTTCTGAAGGGGATTAACCAAACTCGAGGGATGTTGTCCATGCTCAGGCCCTGCTGTTCAGAAGCAGGATGTACCCAAGCTGTCTTGCGGGTTGGGTTTAGTTTGTTTAATGGTTGGGGTATTTTTTAGATAGAGATACGTGTTCTACTCTGACGTATTTCAAGGGTGTAGAGTGGTGAGGAGCATCTAGTCATCTGAAAATGGGTGTCTGCCTAGCACTTCCAGTCTCCCCACTTATTTGAGTTATGGGGAAAAGCCGATATTCTGTGCATGATTTTCTCTGTGAGAGGATGTGAAAGTTTTCCCCAGCTCTCACTTAGCCTCTCTCCTTGCTAGTGAGACCCCCTTGCAGAGGGTCTGCGTTTTGCTCTTCTCTGAACTGCGTCTTCACCGCTCATAGAGGTGTAAACCCACCAGGCTTCATTCCTGGGCCGTCCCTGTGTGACAGCGAGCTCTGTTCCCTGCCAGTGGCGATCTCTCACCGGCTGCCTTCCCCAGGATGTTTTCTGACAGGTGTTTATAGCGAGACAGGTTTTTTCCATGGTCCTGCCAGATCCCTGACCTCTGGTGGTGGGCTAGGTTTGGGGTTTTTATGTGCCTCACATTAAAACGCTCGTACCTTTCCCTGTCCAGGCTTCCTTGTGTTGCGGGAGCCGCAGCTCCGTCCCCGGCCAGTGTCCCCTGGCGCTGGGCTTTCCCGTCCCCGCTGCCGGGAGGTGGCAGCTCGGCCCCGCCGGCCCCGGAGCTCGGCCGCTACTGGCGGGCCCCGAGTGCCCCCTGCAGACGGCGGGGACGGGCGCAAGGCAGCCGGGGCGGCCGCAGCCCCGCAGCCCCTGCTCGCTCCGGGCTGCGAGTGGGAGATGTTCGCAGGGCTGGGAGCCGGAGGGGGGCTGTCTCCTCCCGCCTGGGTGCAGCCTGGGAATGGGGCTGTTCCTGCGGATGCCAGACCCCACCTCTCAGCCCTGGTGTGTGCCGGCACTAACAGTGCCTCTTGCATTTCTGTGGCTGACTAGGGATCGATTTAAAATACTGCAAAAGCTTGTCACCCACCACGTGTCTCCCACCCAAAGAACTGTGGGTGTGATTTTTACTACTGCTGAGTGGCAGTAAATTCTCAGTAACATGGACTTCAAGTGTATGTGGCACCTGGGCCACAGCTTTTGAGGATGCTGGGCAGGTTTGCAGCGAGCCTGCCTGTGGCCTGCAGGGCACTGCACTTGCCAGAGTCATTATGACTAAAAATTGACATCCCAGGGTGCTCATAGTCCTTCTTGTTGGCTTTATGAGGCTCTGAAGAGTTGCTTGGCAGCTGGACTGGGGTGTGTGCTGTGTCTGGCTGAAAATGGACTCAATCCTTGGCCTGCTGCCCCTCCCAGTGCTCCTTCCCCACTGGTTACGCACAGGAGCTGCTGCTTATCCTAAAGCCCTTCTCATTCCTCAGCGCCTCTCTCAAGCGAGCATGGCTCCTCTCCTGTCTCAAGGCCTGCCAGAGCTTTTGCAAAGTATTCAACTCTTTTCACTTCTCTCCGAAGCATTATTTGTGCAGCTTGAGCCAGATGGGATTACAGTCCCTTGCACTGGCTTTACTTGACAGTCCCAGTTGGATACACCATTCATGCATGAACAACTGGGAAAGATTAACCATCCTCACTCAGCCAGTGTTGCTCAATCTCTGCCTAAAACCTAGAGCCAGCAACCTTGACTTACATTTATCTCAGAAACAGGTGCACTGACTCCAGTAGAATGGGGAATGAGCAAAACATCAATTCAGGATTTGAAAAATCGAAACCTAATGTAAGTAGATTATGATCTGTTTAGCTTGTTGAAGGGGTGGGGGTTAACTTTGCAACAGAGACAGAATAAAAATCAGGAGTAGTTTCTAAGCAATTACAGCGTGCGTCACAATTTCAGCAATATTCTGTTTAAAATTATGCTGCTCCTGCTCTAAAGAAAATTACTTTGCACAGTATGCTTCTCTGCCTAAAGAACACTTCATCATACCAACATTTTAAATTGGCTGGTCACAGCCTCTGATAACTTGACAAAGTTGAAACATAAAAATCTCATTTAACTAAGTGACAGTGATGCAAATCTTTGTATGTAAGAAGAGATTGCATGGGGCATGTCCAGTCTTTACGAAATTCATGGAGTAAGCATGGTTTCTTAATGCCCTGCTTAAAAGCAGATGTCCTGCTGTCTACAATGAAGCTCAAAGCACTTAACCCAACAAAAACACCTGACAAAAGCCCATTCTTGTGTGTGTTAGCATTTAGTCATATACATTTGTGTGTATTTTTATATATATATACAAATGAATTTGCATATGTATGTGAGTTTGTATGTGTGTATGTGTGTGTGTGTTTATCTTGGGCTTCCTAGAAGAAGGTGACTATCAGCTGTGCCTTTTATCTGGAGGAAGCGATAAAGTGTTGCAAACCAAATTTGCATTGCATTGAAGGACTCCAAAGTCCCTACAGATTTGCCTAAGGAGCATCAAAAGGACTAGCATTATCCTACTCAGCTCAGTCAGGCTGCAGTGTGCTACATTTAAGGGATACGGCTGAGAGTGGAAGCTCGAGCTATTTGATGTTATTAACTTTTTAAACAAAGGTTGTGGTTATTTTTAAAAAGTCAGCAATTTTAGAAAGAGTTGGTTGTTACCTTTATTGCTGGCTTCAGCAGACACTTCCTGCTGAGCAGGAGTGTGCTCCTTTTCTTGCTCAGCACGAGGAAACCATCCTCTCCATTCCTTTCTTGACCCCTCATCCTCCCAGACTGACTTCCACAATGCTCTCCCCTTCCTTATTTGTGGAGCTGCTGAGTGCTTTGAGATTGCAGGGGAGAGGATGGGAAGTGTAGCTGTCTGCAGTGGCTGTTCATCTTACCCTTTCTTTGATATGAGAGGAGGGGAAGTCCCAGGGGGGAGTAGGGCATTCCCACAGTTTGGTCTTGTCTTTGGTAACTAATGAGAACATGTGGCAGAGTGCACTTTCTGCATCTGGAGTGTACAATGATGCTAAAGGCCAAGGACGTTCAGCAACACAAGGCTTCTCACTAGGAAGCTGGTAAACAAAGTTAGTTATGTGCATACCTGCAGGGTGACTACGTATGATTCATTGTGATGTTACCAGTAACTTGCTAGTATTTTATTTGTCTTTGAAATCTGCCTTGCTCTAGGCAAAGGTACAAAAGAGGATCACAGGAAAACACGCGTTCATTCACTCCTGCAACGAACACAGCCTAATGTTACTAAACTGTGTGTTTCTCTATTCAAAGTCTAGTTTTGAATTTATTCAGGTTTTTTGAGAACAGCAGAGCTATGGATTTAGAAGCTGCCTTAAAATCTACGGAAATAGAAATAGTTGCAACAGACCAAACAGACACCAAAACTGAGGTATACATCTGGAAAAGGACTCTTCCTTTCCCCCACTCACTCCACTCCTATTTTCTCTAAATACTACTTGTGAGGAGGTCTCATCTAAGATTTATTCTAGAACTTGAGCCAGCTTCAATGCAGTCAGCAGTCACATACCTCCCTCATCTTTGACTTCAGTGCGGGCAGAATCCACCCCATTAAGGAAGTCAAAAGAGCACATTAGCAGCCTTTCAAAACTGGGATTTGTTTTGCCTTTGGAGTGGCAGGGTGGTTTCTGGCAATCCTCCTCTGCACTTGTTTGTTGCCTTTGTTATCAGAACAGAGGCTCAGATGCTCTTCCACTGTATCTCTTCATATTGTACCTACCTGTATTTCCTGGTTCTGCTTTGATACTCTGAGCTGCCAAATCAGAAACTCTCTGACAGATTTATTTTATTACTAGATGGGCATCTCTTGCCAAAGTTCTCATTTTCCTCCTTTCTGCTCTTCCTCTGACTCATTCTACTTTGTCGTGGTCTTTTTTTCCCTTGATCTTCTTTCTGTTATTTCCTCTCTGCTTCTCCAAGTTGCTTTCCCTGAGCTGCTTTCTGTTCCTTTTCTTTGGCTCACAATTTCCCTCACCAGTGTCCTCTCTTCCATGGTTATTTATGGCTCTGCAGAACTTCTCTGATCACTTCCACCATGCAGGTGCTCAACCTCTGTCCATCCAAAGAAGTTTTCTAGTAGTGGTGGAGATTTCCTATAGAAACCTTGCACCTTTATTTTGCCTCATAGTGTAGAAGAAGTCACTTCACCTGCAGCAGATTTGAGCAGTGCCTCATGGAGACTAGGCTGAGCTCTAGCTCCAAGCCTTGTGCCTGACTCTGGGGTGGCATTCTCCTGCAGGAAGAAGGTGATCAGCTTTTTTTTTCCATGTCCAAGTGGCTGTGCAGTGGGAAGCTCCTCCAGGGCTGCCATTGGAGGGATGTGCACAACACAGAAAGCAGCTCCCGAAGAGCCAGCCCAGGAACATTGTTTGCTTGCAAATGCTGCATTCATAACTTAGTTTTTTATATGCTGCATTATAGCGTTGTTGTTGTTGTTGTTTACAAGACCATCTGGGAGTGTGAATTGTGAGAAGAGGGAGCTGTGCAGAAGCAGCATAGTGGTTTCCACAGACAGCAGCTGTTCCTCGGTGCTGTGACAATACAGATAAATACACTGCATCTATTGTGCTCTTTTCATTGTTGACATTGTCAACAGTTCATTAGTGGAGCTTGCTCAGAGCTTCTGTCTGGCAGACAAAAGATGCAGCTCTTGGTTATCAGGCTCCAGCAGAACTGTATAACCAAAATTAAGTTTGTGGCTTCTGGGTTTGTTTTTTTATCAGCTGAATTTCATGGTTCATTTGTAATGATGGAGATAAATGAAACTGACTGTGTTGTTATAAAGCTAGACCTAAGTTGCCTTTTTGTGGTGAACCAAGACCATGTGTCAGGGAAGTTTTTGGTGGAAAGGAATGGAAATGAGGTGTGTTTTTCATGACAGCTCTCACCTGATAAGAAAACGGCACTAAAAATGGTTGTAGGAACTTGCATTTTTCATCAGGCTTTGACTGCTTTGTTCACTCCTATCTCACGCTTCTTTGACATCTTTTTCTTTCTTGTGGCTCATCAGGCATCAAGACAGGGAACTCTGTGGGGAAAGCCTGTCTGCTGTGTTCTGCCACCAAAACACACCTTCTCCGTTCCAGAGATCCTGGGAGATCCCACAACTAATAATACAACGGGTGGAAAACCCATCATCTTGAGGGTCTGGGTTTCTCAGCTTTTAACTTGCCTCCTTTCTTTGCATGGGTATTTGAGTGTGCCAGGGTCCTCAGGTCACTTTTGCTTTGGGGGATTTCAGTCAGACAGTTGTTTGGACAGGACTTCTCCCCATCCTGCATCTGCTTCATATGAACTGCAAAAGAGGAAAGGTGTGGGCAGCTCTCTCTCTTTCTGCATCAAACAGATTTATCTCAGTATCTTCAATATGTTTGCTACTACCTAGTGGAACTTCTGAAAATATGGAGTGACTTACATGCACTTTGTTTACCTCTTTAAAAATTTTGGTTCATCATCAAGTTTAAGAAGGGCAGCACAATGTGATAAATGTCAAAAGTCCCCCTCCCTACACCCACTCCTCTTTTCAGCTCTGCTGTGTCCTTTTAGTTGCTCCCTCAGTAATGCCGCCAAGAGGGATCTTGTCAGTGATATTGCATCGACAGCAAATCCTTTGTAAAGGCTGTAGTGACTCCTGTTACATGAGATGGATGAACTTCCCCACAAGGAGAAGGGGCAAGTGTGTCTGCCCCAAGAGAGAGGGGTTGTAGAATTTAGGCAAGAGGCATCAAAAAGGAGTTGCTAGAGCTGCCAGACTTAAGTCAGACCAGTGCTGGGTCTAGGATCCTGTCCCTGGTGATGAGAACCAGATGCTGCAGAAGACAGCATAAATAACAGGCAGAGAACAGAAAAGTGGCAGTCCTGGTCTCTAGTAATTGAAGATCTGACATCCCTGATTGCCTGTAATTATCTGCCCTTCTCTGGATCTTATCAAGTCTTTGGACTTAAGGGATCTCTGTAGTGTTATTTCTGCAGTTATTGAAGAAAAGTTGTGTGAAACAAGCTTTCCCATCTGCTGGGTTTTTTTTCATTTCCTGCCTTTGCATACCCCTGAGTATTCCTTTGGCCTTCTAGCAATCTTTTATCCTTCTCTCCTTCATCAGAGAGGAGGCAGCTGTTAAAGGGAGCTGGTTTGGCCTTTTCAGAATCCAGTCTGAGGAAATAAGGACATAGTTCCCAGATGGCAAGTTTGAGGAAACACGTGTTTGCCGTGAGGAGGGATCCTACCTGGGCAGCTGTTAGGAGAGCGAGGTATGGTGGCCATGAAGCAGAGGAAAATGACAGCTGAAATGGTATTGGGAAGACCCAGTTCAGCAGAGGGAGCAACTAGGAAGCAGTGCAAAGGAGCAAAACAGCAGAAAAAATGGGGCTGAGTTGTCTGTCACCTTTCAGCCCTGATCCATGTGCCAGCTGAGTAGCTTCAGTGTCTGCATGTTTCTGTGGAATATCTGTCTGTGGATCTGTTTAGAAGTCAATTCGATATGGTCCCTAGCAGCCTGATCTGACTTTGGACCTGGCCGTTCTTTGGATGAATCAAATTAGACTATTTTATTTAACATTATTCTCTTACGATAGAATCTTCCTTCTATTCCTCCATCTACATCTTGGACTGTGTGTGTGCACAAAGCTTAGAACATATCTGAGGGAAAGGAGGAATGAGGTAAAAGGATAAAAAAGTTTTAGCACTGCAGTGGTAAAGAATACTGTACCTATGGAAGAGGGGCACATCTCCCTTTGAAGTCTGGTCAGGAGAGACAGCTAAGTAGCAATCTCCCATGCAAAGCAACTTACATGTCTTCCCCAAAGATGTGAAATCCCTAACTGCTGCTTGGGGTCTTGTGCAAAGAGAGAAGGATGGACTCATGATTTAAATCTATAAGCCTCAAATATATCTTGCAGTGTAGATTAGCAGAACACAGTAGGATTTCTCTCTGGATTTATTTGTTACTCCTTTTCCTCTCTTTGATACCTACTCTGCAGTCCGAGAGGGGTTCACTGCAACTTTAATCTTCATGTGCATACTGAAACACACAGCATTTAGGACTATTGGCATTCCATCTTGCACGTATCTTCAGAAAGTACACCTTGGCTTCTGCTCTTGCTCAGCTTCCTGTATGTATAGACCTGATTTTGAGAAAATAGGGTATCTCTTGGACATTCTTTGCTCCTGTCCTGACCACAAACATAGAGTGTAGTCCTTCAGATTGGAGAGACGGGGTTTGCCCACAGTTTGGTATCATGTGTACATAGTGACTTGTACATAGCAGCACATCTCCAGAAAAACAGACTTCTGTGTGTCACCATGGACGTGACATTACAGATACATACTTGACTTGGGCATGAACTTACTCTTCCTTGGAAGGCACTAGAGGATTTTTGAGACAATGCTCATCGTGTACGCTGTCAGGACTGCTCTGTGATTTCATTATGAGCCATGAAGCACATGCTGCAATGCCTGTCCTGCTT
Organism: Promerops cafer; assembly: GCA_013398275.1. Classification (NCBI taxonomy): domain Eukaryota; kingdom Metazoa; phylum Chordata; class Aves; order Passeriformes; family Nectariniidae; genus Promerops; species Promerops cafer. Next base: position 74,024 of record VZSE01008522.1, on the reverse strand, counting down.
CCTGTGGTAGAAACATGGGGTGCATTATCTGTGGTTTTAGAGTGTCATTAGTTGCAGATTTGGTGGCTCACACAGCAGTAATAGGACAGCCCTACCAAGACTTGTGTGTTTACTTCAGGAGTTGGCTCTCTGTTCGTTCTCCTCTGCTGCTGAGCTCGTTTCCTGCCCATGTGCAGCTCTGGGCCCCTCTCCCACGCTGTGAGCCAGCATGCCAGGTACACAGCTGCTGGCCTGCTCTCCCAGCCTCCTGCAGCTGCCCCGGCACCAGGGACCCAGGGCAGGAAGAAAGCTGCAGGCTTCTGGTGCTGCTTGTGCCATACTTTTCCAGACATATGTTGCTCTGCGTAGAGTCGCTACCTACGCTTGGTCTCAAACTGAAAGCAAATCCTTTTCAGTCTTAAGGACTCTGCCTGGAGCTCGTGGTCTGGAAAGGGGCAGAAAAAATGGCAAAAGGATTGAATGAAACCACTGATTATGTAATAAAAATAACGCCATCTCCCGGGCACAGGTGAGTGCCACACTGGGTTAGGCAGTGTCATCCCTCCCGTCACCCAGCCTGTTGTCTCCACTGTGTGCAGGGTGAAGGAATCTTAGAAGTCTGTGGGATTTGGCTTCAGGGTTTGTGGCCAAAAAAAAGGAGCCAGTGGGACTCCAGTTTACCTCAAACCCTATAAATACAGGTGTTTATAGCATTTAAATCACTTGAAATAACAGCTAATTGTCCAAGTACAGTACAGGTAACAAGACAGAGAGCAAAGTTGTCTTTGGAGGAGTTTGTGCATGTTTTCCATTAGCAGTCCAGACAAGGGCCAGAGCTGAGAAAAAGGATGAGAACAGCCTTTTACCATGACCTCACTAACAAATTTCCCAGTTCTGAGTTCAGCTCTGTTGCATGACTGAACAAGTGAAGAAAGCACAATTGGTTCCAGGATACTGGCTGCTTTACTGGTATCTTATTTTTATTTTATAGCAAATGGAGTAAGGATTCTTGGGTAGTAAAAGGCCCAGATGGAAATATAGGCCAGACATGTATTTATGGCCCATGGGCAGAGACAACAGCCTCAGGACATGTTGTAGCTGCTGTATGGATGCTTCGTATGTGGCCGGGGGTCCCACACACTCCAGATGCATCCACATTTTGGTGCATTTATGTCAGGGTTAATGAATGGTGGGGGTGCTGGGCTCTGTCTGCAGTGTCAGCTGGCATGTCTGTGTGTCTGTTTGTTCAGGCGTTTCCAGTGTCTGGAGATCCTACATCAGTCTCTGGCTTTTTTTTTCCTCTTTCTTTCTGCCTCAACAAATCTTCCAAACAGCAGAAAGAAGACAGGCAAAGGAGAAACCCTCACAAAGTGAAGAATAGGCCTGGAAACTTGGGTGCGGTTCTGTGACCCTTCTTTACACAAATTCTGATTCCTGCCCAAACTTAATATAGTGCTTGGGTGAAGAAAGCAGCTTGGATGGAGCATCCTCGCCTGCAGTCTCTTGCTTCTTCTGTGGAGTGTGGGGTTTCCTGAGGTGAAACCTTTGACAGGAGTGGTTTGAGGTATTCCCTGCTGCTCACCTAATTGTGCTGGCAAAGCAGAAGCTGCTCTGTGTTGTGGTGTGGGAGAGGAAATGAGGTGCAGGGGAGGGTGGGAGCACCTTAAGCCAGTGGTGACACCAGAGAGTTTACCTTGAGAAACCTCAGAGTTCCTCATGCATGTAGGTGCTGTGGTTAATGACAGCAGCCAGTTAGAGTGCTGAAAGGGATGGAAAGGAAGGACCAGGACCTCCACTCTTCCTGGCTGCTTGGACAGGCAGTGCCTCACTCTGGTTAGTGTGGCTGTGGGGTTGGGAGCAGTCTCTCAGGCTGTGGGATCATGGTCTATGACTAACTGAAAACCACAAGTGCATCTCTTAACTTTTAAAAACAGACACTTGTAGAATTAAGATAAATGAGGGCCTTACAAACTTCATGACAATTGCAAAAGAAATTACAGGTTTAAATATATGTATATAAGGCCAGTCAAGTGGTTTCTGTTTGTTTGGGTTGCAGATGTATGAAAAGAAAAGCTTTAGCCTGGCCAAATTGAACTCCCTGTATGGGGAATTCATTTAAGGTCAGCAGCCTTACACCCCAAAGCTGCACATCTGCAATCATTAAGCACATATATAGGAAGCTGTCCAGGCAGATGTATCACCCTCCTTCCTACGCTGTCTGCTTTTTGGTTTTGATATTACTGAAAGCTTCAGTAAGAAACAGTTTTTATGGTGTCAGATGTTACAAGTCTTCTGTGCCAGTTTCCAAGTTGGAGTGTGCGTTAGTATGGCTGGTGTCTTTCCAAGAGGTGGAAGGAGGTAATATACCAGGGCTGGAAATTCCTTGTGAATGCAAGAAGCTGTAAAACCTCCCACAGTGCGATCTGTGACAGTGCAACAGGCTGACAGCCTTGTCTGACTTCTTGGTGAAGCATAAAAAGGCCATGTGGAGCTGCAGATGCTTTCCCTGATTACTAATGAGAGAAATCCTGACCGCTTGGCTGGTTTTCCTCATGGGATGAATGCTCAGGGTTGTTGCCGAGGTGGTTTTGGTTTTTTTTCTTTCTCTCCCCCTCCTAGTCTGAATATCTTCATTTGTTTGAAAATATCTCTCTTCCTGGTAAAATACTAGTTCCAGCAGTGCATGCTTATCTGGGAAAGGGTCCGAGATTGAGGGCAGATTTGAGAGGGAGCAGCTGAATGCTCAGCCCCTGGTGGATTGGTGATGAGGTGGGAGCCACAGCTGGGCAGTCTCTGCTCTGACTATGTTGGTGTTTATGCAGAGTGGATCAAGACCAGCAGGAGAAGTGGAGGCACCCCATGGCAGCTGGCACCAGGGTGGCTGGCTCTGTTTTCTCTGATGTGGTCTGCAGCAGGACCAGCAGTGTGTTTCTAACACCATGGATGGGTGTCTGAGCTGTGGGGCCATTGCCAACTTTTTCTTTATTTTAGGGAAGATGAAAGCCCTATCATTGAAAAATTTGAACTTGGTCCAAATGTGGGATGGGAACATATTTGTGGAGGGGTGAATCAGATCCACCCAGGCCTGCACCCCATAGTTAGGATGATGAAGGGTGCTGGTCTGCTATTCAGGTCTGTAATGCCAAGCACGGCCCAGCTGGTATGCAGTCTGTGGACCCATGCAGATGAGTTTATTCACATTTACAGCCTTTCAGAGAATTTCCAAGTAAAGCTACCTGACTGCAGTGTACACCAGCCAAAGCAAGACACACACCACCTCCCTTATATGCATTGCTCTGCTGTCAGGAGAGGAGGTGAGTTGTACTGGAGTGAGGCGATAGGCATGCTGAAAAAACAGGCAAAATGAAGGACTCTTGAGCAAGAGAAAGGCTTATACAAGCAGGGGACTTTTGTGGGACAACTGTCAAGTAAACCCGGTTGCTTTGGAGACAATCTCTGTTTTATTTAGAGCTGTAACTGGAGGAGAGCTGACAGCTTCCAAGTCACACTTTTGTCTGGAAAGTTTCTGTGGGATTGTATCTCATTGATAGCAAGCAAGGACTGGTGCAGACTGAAACTGTTTGTGGATGTTGTTCCCACAGTCTGCATTTCTGATGGCTCTGCGTTTGTCTTTTGAATAGGAAGCTGCAAATAAACTTACTTTAACACAATTGTAGTATACTGAAGTGCTTTCTCACAGACTGCTTTGCAGATTTTTAATTTCGATGGTTTTGATTTATTGTGTCTTTTCCTGTTACAGCTTTTTGTTTGATAGTTTGGTTGTTTGTTTATTGTGGCTTCTTATATTTAATAATTTCTCTAAGGTATTTCATTTTCATGGGTGTATCCTGCTCCTTGGAAAAGATGCACAAATGTAGAAGTTAAATGATAATTTGATTCGAAAAAGTAGGTTGCAAATATCAGCACTAAAAGGCCCACTAAAGGGATGTGAGATTTTGGGGTTTACTTCTCCTCATATGCCCTGTACATGCATCTAACCTGTGCTGTATTTCCTTCAGTCTGCTAGAGGAGGGGAAAGTTACAGATGTCCTTCAGGTTATACATACAAGATATGGTATCAGTGTTTAAGGTCACCATACCGAGCAATTCAAAATTGCATTATAATCCATCATTCTGGATATTGGGCAGTAAAATTTCTGTCTTAATCCCTTCTGCAGCACTGTGATAATTCAGTGACTGAATAGACAAAAAAAATCCTAACAGTTGTCTTGCACTTGAAAAACATAATACAAATTTTCCTTGGACCACTCACTGGGGCTTACAGTCAGAGAAATACAAAACTGCTCTCAAAGCCTTTTGTTTAACTTGTGTTTATTTTTTTCCCTCTTATCTGTAGGATGTGTCTTTTGGTTTTCTTGGGTTTTCTTTTGCTTTTTATTTACAGAAAAAAAAGAAAGGATGAATAATGTTTCTTGGAAGCAGAAAGTGGGCTATTTAACCAGCACTGCTGGGAATGCTGTGTAGTGAAACTGTGGGTGAGGGAGTAGGTGGTTCTACTTCTGCTTGTCTTGCAATTCCTACATATGGTCATAAACAGCTGAGTTGGTGTCAGCCTTGCAACTCTGCTTGTAAACTACACCCACCTCAGTTTGGGGTGCAGGCTTTATCATCAGTTGGTTTAAAAGACATTTCTGGAAGGCATATTTGAGGTTGTTCCATGTCTTCCTGAGGGGCTGCTTCTGGCTGCTAAACTCTGTGTAAGTGTGCTTTTGTTTATGCTTATGATCTGTTTACTTTGTTTCTAGGGCTCATCACAATAAAAGAGGCCCATGATATAGAAGCCAGGCTTAATGAAGTGGAAAAGCTTCTGAAGACTATTATAAACATGCCCTGGAAGGTGAGTAAGCCAAGTTCCAATTCAGCCCAGCTTGACTCCTCCTTCATGGTGACATGCACTCTCATGCACATTAGAATGTGATGGGCTTTGCCAAACTCTGAAAGAAGCAGCAATCTGTTGAGTAACTTGGAGAAATATTGAGTGCCAGAACTGTATAATGATGCCTCCAAGCTGTCACTTGTAATAAGTCTTCCTGTCATGCTATGAAGGGGTGGAAATGGAGAAGAGGGACAAAGCAAACTACTGGTTAAAAATGGATGTTTTTATTTCTCTCTTTTAAAGTATTCAAGATCTGAAGTTGTCCTCACGTTCTTTGAGAGATCTCCTTTGGACCAAGTTCTAAAAAATGACAATGTCCATAAAATTCAGCCAAGCTTTCAAAGTCCAGTGAAAATATCAGGTAAGAATTGTTAGCTTCCTGCAGTTGACACAAGAATTGAAGAGTGAAAATTACTTCATCTGCTGTTCTCATTATTATTTCTCTATCAACAATTCAAAATATAGTTCTCAATAGTGCTTTGTGATATAGAATATATAATTTTCCTTGATATACTGTGCAACGTGCATTCAGGCAATAAAGTGGCAGGTGAAATGGGAGGCTGACAAATGCAAAACAGTGAATGTGAGAAAAATACAGTCCTTACTGCATATCATCACATATGATAATGCTGTTACCAGTTAGAAAGGAGATTTTGAGGCTATTGATCCAGTTCTGTGAAAATGTAAGCTTGGTGCGAAGCAGTGGGCAATATCAGCAGTGAGAATATTAGATATTTTTAGGAAAGGAGGGGGAAACAGAGGAGAGGAGCAAAACCTCATCTTGAATACAATATGCACAATTTTGGTTTCTTCATCTCAGGATATAATAGAATTTAAAATCTTACAAATAAAGGGTGAGGATTCAAGTTGTTGAACAGCTTCTCTAAGAAAAGGGTTAATTAAAGAAGGACACTTCACCTGTGAGAAAAGCTGACAGACTGGTATGATGGAAGTCTACAAAGCTGTGAATAGAAGGAGGTCAATTACCCTGTACTTCTTATGAAACAAGAGCTATAGGTTATCCAATATCATTTACAGACAACAGGCTTTACACAAACAAAAGAAAGGTTATAATATTGTTTTGTTTCAATACAAAGCATAGTTAAGAAGTGGAACTCATTGTCATAGGATATGGTAGAACTGAAAGCAGAAGTGACTTCAAAAGGGAATTAGACAAGGAAGTGAAGGAAAAGTACATTGAAACCTGTCACAGGTGGAGACATAGGAAGTTCTAAACCACAGATTGCTGGTGAGTAAAGTGGAGAGCCTATGCTTGCCTATTCTTTTAGCCTTTCCCCTCTTCATCTGCTACTGACTGTTGTCAAAAGGTCTGTGAGCTTCTGGTGTGTCTGGTTTTGTATTTCTATACTGAAATACTTTGTTTAAACCTAATGGACCCTCCTGGTTTTGTGTCACCAGAAAGGCTTATTTACAGTTAATTGAAGTGAAATACTACATAGTCCTCCAAGGTTTATAGTATGGCAAGGAACTGGTATCAATTTTCTTTTGTACTAACAAAACTATCTCAGCTGAATAATAGCATGTTTTAATTCTAAGCTGTGGTTGGTAGTGACGAGTCATACCTAATTAACTGGAGGAAGATTCTCCTACCTATGCAGCTATCCAAAAGCATCTTGTGGTAATTAATTTTATCACTCAAGTGATTGCTGCCATTCATGCTAAGAACATAGGTGGAAATCTGATGTTAGTTGATATTTGCCTCATCTGGATGTTGCACAGTGGAAATGGTTCAGTGTCTGGCAGCGATGTCAGTAGATGGCAGTAAATGACAATGGGTAAAGCCTCTCATGCAGCAGTGAAATGCTGTAACTCTTAGGTCAAGTCAAGGACACTAGGAAAATACTGACATTCCTGTTAGTCATAGTGCAGCTTTCTACCTGGCTTGCAGTCTTGGAAAAGCAGGCAAAAATGTTTTGTATTCTCTAAAGAAACAAACTGTCCCCCACATGGTCCTGCTCAGAGTGTTAGGTGATGGAGAAGAGAGAAAGGGCTGCCCTCTAAGATCAAAGCTGAATTTGATTTATGGTGTAAATCTTATTTTACAATCATACAATGCTGGCTCAAGATGAGTCATGGGAAGTGTGATTCTGCTGGGGTTCAGTGTTTTCACAACCCCCAAATATATTCTGCTAAAGTGAGTTGCAGTAAAATACAGAATGAAAGTCAAAGATGAGTCTCAAGAAAAATATGGAAGTGAGTTTTGGCTTTACCTTAATGTAGGAGCATGTAATGTTAAAAAAAGATTACCTCATCTCTCCTGTCTCATCTCCTGTTCATTGCTTGAACTGTATATATAGATGAAATTTGTTGGTGTGTTTTCTGCCTACCGTATTGTGTGCCACAGACTAATTTTTTTTGTTGTGCTGATAATGCAAGGCTGTAACACAGGGTCATAGTGTCTTGAGGCAGATCAAGAGTTATCCTACTTAAATCAGTGCTGATTTTTTTTTAAATGTGCATTTATTTTGTGTTGAACCTAACTTCATCTAGAATTGTGTGACCGAAAGAAATCCTTGTGACTTGCCTAGTTTGACTTTCCATAGACTAGAGATGTGGATTAACTTCTCATTCACATCAAATACTGTTCTTTAGTTATCAGTTCTCCCCATGGTAGTAAGTCAGTGGAATTAGGTGTAAATTTTAGATATTCTGTATTGGAGGCTTCTAACACAGTTAGAAACAAATAAGCAGTATCAACATGGTATTTCAGTGTAAACATGGCAGTGTAAACATGGTATTTCTTTACACGACTTAGGGTTGGTGGCTGAATTAACTTGTAAGGTCACTTTTCATTTCCGTTTTTATGTCTTTTTTATTTTTGCTTAAGCCTAGGACAGTCTAAGAAAAATACAATTATGATATGGTAGTGGTAGTTGCTTCAGATGCTCAGTGTCATGAATTGGATAGGTGAATAAAATTGCTTAAGCATGGTCAGTTTGCAGATGTAAGAAGCTGTGAAACAAACTCTTCATTCCTGCTTTCCTGTGCAGATTTTCAATGTCATGCTCACATCTCCTTTCATAGCCATGTCAATTACATATGATACACAGTTGTTTTCCAGGGGTTTTTTTTTAAATCTTGTTTTCTGTCTTCTCCCAACAGAAATCATGAGATCAAACGGATTCTGTTTAGCCAACACTGAAACAATAGTCATTGACCACAGTATACCTAATGGAAAAGAGAAGCACCTGGACGTAGATTCAGCAGAGCATTTGTAAGTGGAGTTTGAGCAAGAGCAATGCTGTCACCTTCACTGTAGCAAAATGTTACTGTCTGTCTAAGGGCAAGACCAGTACAGATGTCATCCTGACTGGTTAAAGGTTACTGGGCCTGATTGCCAACACTTCACAGCAATTTCCTGTTAAAGTGGGTAAAATGGGAGAATGATTGACCCCAAAGTGGTCAATCCTCTGTGTATGAAAAAAGAGCTCAGGTTGCTGTAGGGGTGCTGCAAGGGGAGAACAGAATTATTTCTTTTTCTCATGACTATGAAAAGAGCTGGTTTGAGCCCAAACTTGGAAACTCAAACAGCCTAACAAAGGGCATATCCTGCTACAAAGGATAGCAGAATGTTTGGGAAGCAAAACACTGTCCTCAGAGGGGAACACATCCCTGAAAGTAGTTGAACAAAGGTCAACAGCTGCTCAGCTGGGACTTGGTGTAGCATGTGCATATCCTCAGGGAAAAGGCAAGTTAGACTGGTTTCATTGGAAAGTTCTGCTTCCTAATGCATGTAGGTATTCTGGGGTCAGAAACCCGTAACCAGGAGGGCTTCTATGGCCATAAACTAAAGCACAAGGAGTTCCATCTCCACACAAGGAAGAACTTCTTTACTTTGAGGGTGGCAGAGCACTGGAACAGGCTGCCCAGGGAGGTTGTGGAGTCTCCCTCTCTGGAGGCATTCCAAACCCATCTGATGTGCTCCTGTGTCACCTGCTCTGGGTGACCCTGCCTTGTCAGAGGGTTGGAGTGAATGATCTCCAGAGGTCCATTCCAACCCCAGCCATTCTGTGATTCATGTAGGTCTTAAGTCAGTGACTGTATTCACAGATGGTATTGATGGAAATATGCTCCTACAGATTTCTGTCATACCAGGTGATTGATATTTCAATGAGCTTCAGGTAGTGAACCATTTAAATATTTTTGATGAGAAATGTTGACCTACTTTTTCATTAGACCAGTCGAATGAAGGAAATGAGAATGAAGGAAATGAGAATACTAAAAGACTTACGGAACCTTTATCTTTGAATGCAGTGATCTGTCTTGTCATATTTGAAATGCCAGTCTGTAACAAGGTTTAGAGCTTGGCAACATTTGGCAGGGGCTGGAGAGTATGTCTGGCTCCAGTGTAATTTCTTGAAGTCTTTTTATTAACTTAACACTTAGTGTTTTGCACCTTGACCTTGCTAACAGCATTTAAGCTTATAAGCTTGTAATAATGAGGTTGGAATGGCACACTAGAGGTAATTCTGTAAGGCCTATACCTGGAAATTAAAATTGTTATAGTTCACAGTGGATCACTCTTTGTACTGAGTATGACAAATTATGGGAGAAAATTACCAAAGAAAGCCTTTTCCTGCCTTACTTTGATTATTTTTAAAAGAATTATTTTAAAAATATTTATAGCTAATTTTGATTTTAAAAATGCGCTCCAGCCCAAGCAAAACTTACCAGCCTGGGATCAGAAACTACAACCATCTAACTGTCATCCCACTGAAGTCAGAGACTGTTAAGGTCAGAAAATACTAATGTGATAAAAACTGAATGGTAGGCATAGTTTCCCATAAACTGTGGTGGAATAAATGAATCTAGGGTAACAGCCTGACTTTGTGCTGCCTGACTTAGTTTAACTTTCCAAAGGATGTGAAGTCAAGAGTCAAGAAGTTAATAAATTTCAAATGTGTGTTTTATATGGTGCCCTAAATTTTCCCATCCTGCAGCTGTATTTTATAGCCAAGACATAATAGCCAGGAGATAATGGAACCAGTACAGCACAGCTGTTTTGTAAAAATTGAACCTTTTTCAAAAGCAGAGATTTTCTATACTGTTGGTTTAAATGTATGTTATTAGCCCAGAAAGGAAACTTTAAAATCTTTCAAATGCTATGCTGTTCCCTTTCGGTCTCAGTAAAATTGGATTTATGGTGTGTTCTACCCTGAAATCAGAGTTAATTCCTTGTGGACTTGATATCCTCAGATGGGAATTTTTTCCTTTCAGCTGCATGAAACCCTTTATGACTTCTGAGTTTTGGCTGCTGATGGACTTGAATGAGACATTTTGCAGAGCAAACCTGTATTTTTTGGGAAGAAGTGCTTGAAGCTTCAGCAGGAAGTGCTCATTCCCTATACTGGTTAGCTGTGTAGCCTGCAGAGCTACCTGCCCAGTGATCCATCAGCTGAAAAGTCTCATACTTGTTGCAAAAGAAATCACAGCACTTTTCCAAGTTGCAGTTGCTTACTCTGTTGTTCTGAATTAGGTCTTTTCTGCTTCCTTCATTTTCTCTCTGATTTTAGTTGGCAATACACCATACTGTTGCAAACTGTGGTGAAGCCAATGTGCTCAGCATCCATGTGGTGTATCTAGTCCTTTTGTGTGTGGTTCTTGGAGTGTAGTCTGAAGTCCATTTTAAAGAAAAAGGTGGTAAATAAATGTATTTGAACTCATGCTTTGGTTTAGTTACAGAGGCACCTTTCTCTGCAAAGACTGCTTGCACTTCTGTCTTCTAGGCCCACAGCCGAGTCTGTGGCATTGATAAGCTGCCTTTTTGGCAAATTCACTCCAGTACCTGAAGGAGGCCTGCAAGAGAGATGTAGAGAGAATTTTCATGGGAGCATGTTATAGGATAAGGGGGGTGGCCTTAAGCTGAAGGAGAGTAGCTAGGAAAAAAATCCTTAGATAAGTGTTGTGAGATACTGGAACAAGTTTCCCAGGTTGTGGATTCCACATCCCTGGAGGCTTTCAGGCTGGATGGGGATCTGAGTAAACTGACCTAGTGGAAGGTTGTCCCTGCCCATGGCAGAGGGGGTTGGAACTAGATGATCTTTAAGGACCCTTCCAAACCAAACCATTCTATGATTCTGTGATATGTACATATTTTAAATACTTCCAGTGGTGGTGACTCAAGCACTCCCTGGGCAGCTTGTTCCATTGCTTGATAACCCTTTCAATCAAGAAGTTTTTCCTGGTATCTAATCTAAACTTTCCCCAGTAGAACTCGCGACTCTTACTTCTTGTCCTGTCACTTGTTACCAGGAGAAGAGCCCAACCCCACACCTGGCTACCCTCCTTTCATGCAGCTGTAGAGAGTGATAAGGCCTCCCCCGAGCCTTCTCTTCTCCAGGCTAAAAAACCTCAGCTCCCTCAGCTGCTCCTCATCAGACTTGTGCTGCAGACCCCTCACCAGCTCTTTTGCCTTTCTCCGGACAGGCTCCAGCCCCTCAATGTCCCTCTTGCTATGAGGGGCCCAGAACTGGACACAGGATTTGAAGTGTGGCCTCACCAGTGCCAAGTACAGGGGGACAATCGCTGCCCTGGTCCTGCTGGTCACTATTTCTGATACAGGCCAGGATGCCATTGGCCTTCTTGGCCAACTGGGCACACTCTGGCTCCTGTTCAGCCACTGTTGACCAGCACCCCCAGGTCCTTTTTTGCCAGGCAATTTTATAGCTGCTCTGCCCCAAGCCTGTAGCTCTGCATGGGGTCACTTATTGTGACTCAAGTGCAGGATCCGGCATTTGTTCTTGTTGAAGCTCATACAATTGGCTTCAGCCAATCAATCCAGCCTGTCCAGATCCCTCTGGGAAGGCCTTCCTATCCTCCAGCACATTGGCACTCCCACTCAGCTTGGTGTCATCTGCAAACTGACAGAGGGTACACTTGATCCCAACGTTCAGACCATTAATAAAGATGTTCAACTGGACTGGTCCCAAAACTGAGCCCAGGAAAACACTGCTTGTGAAAGACTACCAAACAGATTTAACTCCATTCACCATCCTTCACTCTTTGAGCCCAGCCATCAGGTTTTCACGTAGAAAGCCTGGCCAAACCATGAACTTCTATGTTGTTCCCTCTTCTTCCCGGTGAATCTGATGCATTAACAGAGGTTAAAATGATAAAGAATTTTGTCTTACAACACAAGAAGTACGTTCTTGCAAAAGACAGCGTGTCTGTCAAGGCACTTTGATGAAAAAAGGGTAAGGGCAGCAGTTCAGGCATTTAGGAATCTGAAGGTCCACGGTAGAGTTGCAGAATTTAAGAGAAAGACCTGTTGGTAACAGCACAAAAGCGTTTTGACTGTTGGTGTTGTACACAGCAGCTGACTGTGGTAAACAGTCCTGGTTTATTGAGTTTGGTTTTGTGTGAGCACTCTAGAGCAGTGCTTTGCAGACTGCTGTGCACACACTTCCTTTTTGGTGGCAAGAAAAGCTTTCTGCTTAACCACAGCATCTGACTTCCACTGCTTTTCACCTTACATTCTGCTTGTAGTAACCTATCAGTGAGGCTGGAGAACCACAAAATCTGTTGGACCTTTCAGATGTAGATTTATGTTGATAAGAGAAAGAGAGCAGAATCTGAATAGCCTTCTTGACTCCTCTTCTGCTTTCTTCATTCTATCTGCCCCACTGGTATTTCATAATCTGTTGTTTCTGGATCACTTGCAGTCCATAAGACAGCACAACGTGATCTGTGAAGAGTTTGCAAGATACCAAGTCAACTCCCTTGTGCACACGTTCCCACACACGCAGGCAAGTAAACAGCCTGGAGGGACTAGAGGAATGAGGGTAATAAACATTCAAAGTTCAGTCTCGTTGCTGTTTCATTTAAAGTGAAGAGTAAAGCAACAGCACTGCAGGAGAAAATCCATGAGCTTCTGCTCAAAATAAATGTCCTCTATTTTGGCTGTCATAGTTAAAAAAAAAGAGATAAGAAGGACCAGGAAGGAGTATGGGAAGACAGAACTGTGGCCATACATTGCAGGATGTATAGACCAGGCTATCCAATAATCCACGATACTTCTAAATAAACTTTTGGGAAGAGATGGCGGTGGGAGACTTATCTGTTTCTTTACCCTACCACTCTTCTTCTGGTCCTCTGAAATACTTAACTCTTAGGTGACCCTCCAGGGTGAGGTTAGAGGGATGTCTGCAGTTGTTTGACTTATCTAAAGAGTCTAACTAGTTCATGTGTAGATGAGATGCAGTTTTAAACATTAATTATTTTAAAGCTCATCTGTTTATCTGCCATTCAGAGAGCTGCAGTAGGCCAGCTAGGCTGATAAAGGTGTTAGAGACACATGTTAAAAGTGAGAGGTTAGAATTTCTTTTTCCATCTTGTGCAATTTTTCAATTTCTACTTCCTTTTGTTTATCACTCTGTCATAGTGAATGAAATTTCTTTCAAAATATTGAAGAGAGTTTGAGAAAAATACACTTTACGGTTCTTCAAACCCCTTTTAGAACAGAGGTGAAATTTAGTCCTTGGCCTGCAGTGACTGCCTTCAACTGCTAGGCTAGCTAGGAAGAACATAAAGTTTCTTACCACAGAAATTCAAGCCTTCTTGGAATGGGAATGTGTGTAACTGAGAGAAGTGTAGGTTTTAAGAGCTTGATGCCTTCTGGTTGAGAGTCAGTATGAGAAAGCATGTAATTCTTGCAAAAGTTCGGGTTATGAAACAAGTGTTGGGAAGTGGGGAGGAAAATACCAAAACAAGTGAAACGAAATTTGGGAATCTTTTTATAATTGGAGATTCTTTGATTGTCAAAATCTAAATCTTGTACCATGGGAAGGACAGCTAGACTTTGGAAGAAGGACACTCTAGTAATTTTTTTCCTACCTATGTTAGACACTTGGCCTCTTACAAAAGCCAGACCCAGAGAAGGTGCCTGTGAAGTGAAAGGCTGAGAGTCCAAATTCAGATGAGAAACAAAGGCAGTTTCTTTTTCACTTTTATGTGGGAACTGAGGCATCAGGTGTTGTTGACACATGCTGTGGGAACAAAATAGAAGGATGTGGACTTCAACTGCGTGATTCACTCTTCCAAGACTCACTTGCTGCTTCCTTCTTTCTTTCCTTCCTCACTAGTAGCTCTGAAAGTCAGGGGTGACAAGATTACTTGCCTGTGTGCACCATGGTTCTCACTGGCCCATGGTTTAGTCATAAACACATGAGTAAAGGAGGAGAAGGAGGTGTGGATGAAATCAGCTCCAAGTGCTTCTCCCACTCCCTTAGTACTTTCTTTTCCAATCCTTTGATTTTCTAAATGACTTAATGCCTTTTGGTGGTTTTTTTTTTTCATCTCTCCTTAGGTTCGAAAGTGTTAGTGACTTTACCTCAGAGCTGGAAGACAGTGATGATCCAACAGCTTATGTCACCAATTTGACATACTACCACCTGGTCCCGTTTGAGACTGACATTCTGGACTGAGGCTGCTCAGGGGTGCAGTCAGCCAGTATCCAGCCAACCTCTTCGTCCATAGGTTCTGCTATCTCTGGCATTGCATCTCTGTGAATAAGGCTGTGCAGACCAGACCAACAGCAGGGAAGCTGCAGCAAGAGCGTCACAAAGCTGGTTTTATAAATGTGGTCCTCTGTTGTGAGTTATGGAGACATCTTGTAAGGACGTATCTGCTTTGCTGCTGACAACAAACTCAGTTTCTGTGAAAGCAAGGCAGCAGAGGCTTCCTGGGGATCAAGGAAATCTCTGCTATGGCTGTGGGAATTGCCACCCTGACGCAGCTGTCAGAAACTTGTGCTGAAGCAGGCACAAGTCACCCGTGCTCCTTGTGGTGCAAGTTGAGTTCCCCTTTAAGGATAACACCAGAAACTTCCTCAGATGGCGTGACCACACTTTTTATGCTTTGTAAGCAAGAAGACAAGCAAACCAGCTGAACTTTGTCAGCTCCCTCTGCAGTTGCTTAATGGAGGTCTCGTGGGTCACTTTTTGCTCAGCTACCGGATGATTGGTGCCTTACACGAGATGTCAGAAACACCATTGAGTGCCTCCAGGAAACAGAACACACGAGCTGACAGCTTTACTTCTTTTAATCATGGGCTTTTGTATAATCACTGAAAGGGCAACTGCTCTTTCCTGGAATAGCAAAGCAGACAGCAACTGGCATTGCAATGAACCGTGCATGATGTTTGGGTACCCGGATGATTTCAGGAGTCTGGAAAGCTGATGGGAAAGCTGAGCTGCTCCACTAAGAAGGGTCAAGGCTACAGCAGGCACTTTGATAATATTTTTTCTTTTCATGTGGACCAGCATTTGTGAATGGTGCTTACAGATGTTTACATCAGAGAGATAATTCCCTATGCATATTTCTTCCCAGAGGATGGGAAGGAAGACACTGAGATTTATGTTGTGTTTGGACTGAAAAAGAATGATGAGCTGCAGTGTGCCTACAGAGGTAGGAAAAACAGTCTCTCCACTGCCACCCTGTCTCAAGGAGTTTGTCCAGCTTTCTGAGATCTGCCTGGAGGGGTCAGGTGCAGGCCTCCTTGTTGTGTAATGCCATGGATTTCCGCAGAGATAGGACAGCGGGAGCAAGAGTGGGATTGGACCCTGCAGCCTCTTGACTATTGAGTAGTGCAATGTTAAGCCTCCTTGGGGTCTCTCCCTTGCAGAGCACCCCAAATTCCCAGATCTCACTGTGAGTGCTCAACACTCACCAGCATGACCTTTCATTGAGCTTTTTGCCATCTGTTTGCAAATATTATTTTGAAGGGACTGAAATGGAAAGAAATGCAATTTTGGACATGTGTCTTGGAAAAGAGGCTTGCTTGGTCCTGAAGAAGCTGATACAACTCCCTTCTGCAGACTTTTCATTTCTATCTATAGAACAACAGTCAAACAGAATTTGTTAATGTAAATAATAAATTATTGAGAATCCTAATTCTTTTACACATTATGTTTTTAAAATATATTTTAATGAAATAAAATATAACACACCTTCAGTATACTTCTGCAGCTTCAAACAGTGCCTTCTTTTTTTTTTTTTTTTTTGGTCTTTTTGAGTACACTTTCCCAGACATGTCACATCCTCTTTCTTTTCCCCATAGTTTTTGAAACATGCTGACTAATAGCAATTTATGTGCTCCCCATGTTACTTATACTGTAGACATGGGGTATATCCACATGAAACCTCTGCCTAGCTGTTGATCTTGGGTCTAGTTGTATGTGGTTTAATGCCACTCAGCTTAGGGGAGGATTTTTGTGTTTTCACTATCATCAGTGAAATAAAATTTGGCCATTATTGTTTTTGAAGATGAAGCAGATTCTTATAAGGTAAATTTCTGTAGTAGAAGAGAATATGTTATCACTCACTCAAAGATTTTCTGAGCAGCCTCTTGAATTAGAATTGGGAAGATTTTTTATTTGTTTTACTCTCATTAGTTTTAATTATTCTGCTAGTGTTCTCAGTTAACCAAGATGAAGTAGAAATAGCATCTGGTAGACATGTGTATTGGACTGGATATTGGAATATTTTATTTCAATTCCAGACCTTGCTGTCAGCCTACCATGTTGCTTTGGGTAATTCTACTTCATCTCCTTATCACTGAGTTTTCCTTGACTGACATTTTGGAAAGCAGCATCATTGGCTTTTGATGCAATGTTGTCCCCTAATTCATTTGAATTTTCCTATTAATTATGACCACATGATAACTACTTACCTTTTAAAGCACTTTAAATTGCATGAATTAAAAAAGAAATAGATAAGTATTGCTAATTTTTAAAATGTACAGCCACGTTCCTCAAATGAAAGCCAGCTAAGCCGTGTGCATTTCCAGTTTGTCAAGCTGAATATCAGGACCCCATGAGGGTCAGTGGAGCAGGGGCTCCTGTGGGGCTGTCAGGGCAGAGCTGGGCAGCTGGGGCCTGTGCCACCACCCTGCCAGGAGCAGGATGCCAGGCACCAGGGTGGCATCAGGCACCTCCCTGAGGATGAGGGTGGGCCAAGGGCAGGCCAGGATGTGGCTCTGCTCTGGGGAACAGGAGAGCAGCCCAGCTATGGTGTTTCTGGGGCAGGGGCTGATGGGCTAGGGGGACTGACATGGGATCCTGGGCCATGAGTGGAAATCCAAGGGTCAGTAGGGACAGCCAGACCTGTGGGTGCCCTGTGGATGGTCAGGATTTTTGCTGTGCATGTTTTGGAAGGACATTTATTTTTGCCAGGTACCCTGGCATTCTGGGCACATGAAATGGTGCAGAATTCAGTTCTTGCTGCATTACTGCATGCAAAAAGAAAAAAAAAAAAAAAAAAAAAAAAACAAACAAACAAACAAAAAAAACAAACGAACACCAGTCTTTCACCATTTAAGGAAAATGTAGCTGAAATAAAATTCCATGGTTTAGATTTCTTCCCTGTGCACCCATTGGAGCTGGTAAAATCCCCCATGCCCAGGTCTGCAGAGCCCTGTGACGAGTGTCTCAGGGAATGCAAAGTGCTGCCATCCCGATGGGTGCTGTGTGTGGTCCTCCAGAAATGTAAAAAATTAGCATCTTTATTCATTAGTTAACCTATTGATGATTCCAAAGGGAGTGAAGGGCACAAGAATTTTGTCTCCAAACCCCTCTCCACACAGTGCCAAGAGATTTCCTATGTAAGGCTTGTCCTTGAAAAGCTAGTCTGTGTTTTCTCTGCAACTTTGGCTTCTGCCCTTGGCACACATCGTGGGGATCATGTGTACCAGTCCTTGCTATGAGCTGCCTGAGCAGAAGAGAGGTGAAGTGTGCTGGTATCTAGGGAAGGAGCAGGAGGTATGTGTCTCTTGGCAGGAGCAGCGATGACAAAATCATTTGGTTTTTATTTCTCGAGTCATGAAATACGCTGACATTTCAGTGTTGCCAAATCATAGGAGAGTTAGGGAAGACAAAGTGTATCACACTATGCTATGTTTTGTCCACCAGTCTCTTTTTTTTTTTTGTTACATCAACTACTTTTTAAAAACTCAGTCTTGGATTCCAAGTTCATTCTTCATAGCAACAATAATCTGTAGTTCAGTATGAAACTCTAAAATAAAAAAAGGGGGGGAAAAGGAACTTTTTCTATTTGCTTCCTGTAATATCCATTCCTGCTCCAGTCAGCTACCTCTGAACTCCCTTCCCCACACATACACAAATTATTCAGGCTATTTTACTGATCAGCTTTCATCAATGTAATTGCTTTCTTGTGGAAATATTCACACCCTGAAGTGCAGTTCTCAAGTTTTATAGCACACAGACCATTCCCATTTTCAGTGCTGTCAGATAATTTCTTCTTGCTCAAAACCCATTCTCATTCTAATTAACTCTGTTAGTAATACATACATTGAGGGATTTAGGTAAAGGTAAAATACCAAGGTAATAAACATAATACATCTAGATCTAAGAAATGAAGAATTCCTATTTACCTCAAAGCAGCAGTGAAGATTGGTGGGATGCATTTACAATTGAGCTGTATGAATTCAGATTTTCCTAGGCTTTCCCAAACCCTGTTATCATGCCTCTGCTTCTTACAATTAATGTTTATAACCCCACTGTGCTCTGTTGAGAGAAAGAACAGCTTGGACTTTGTTATCACAGAAGGGAAGATGGAGCACCAAGAGTTGGCTGAGACAGAATTTTGCAGTGCTTAGTTTTTGTCCTAGCAGGACATTTAGCATGCAGATGCCTTGCAGTGTAGGACAGGAGCTGCTGCAGAGGTTTGCACTGTCATTCTTCACAGACTGCTATTAAGGGAACCTGCTCAGGTAAGGATTTAGAGAAAGCTCCTTATTTTCTGAAGATGCCTTGTCTAAGTTTTCAGAGTAGTAAAGTTAATTTTCTGTTGTCCTGTGAGGCTACCTACATGACTGAACTGGAGAACTGGCTGGTAGGAAATCATTTCTCAGCTGCACAAGTGCCCACTTCTGCCAGAAAGTACTGGATTAGAGCCCAGCCCTGGCCTGGGCTGTGGAGATGCCTTTACCAGCCTTCTTTTAGTCCTCAAATTCTGCTAAATAATCTTTAGAAACTTTTAGATAGAAATGACAGCTGATATACTGGTGAGAAGAAAACCCAGATATGAACAGGGAATATTGATTAAAAGCATCCCAGCACCAGCTCTGTGTATGTATTTTCCAGTGAACTTCAAAAACTAGAAGATTCTTCACTAAAATGTTTTACAGCATCTGTTGGCACTCCATGTAAGGCCTTGCATGTCCCTCTGGTACAGCTGTTTCTGACACAATCTGGCAAAAATCGACGCTTGGCCACAGTTGCAGCATGTGTGTTTGTAAGATTTGTGAAGTACTGAGTTTCCTTTGGGTCCCCTGGCAACTTGCAGGAGGCTCTCAATTCCTTGGAGGCACTAGTGCTCTCTAGATCTCTGTGCAGTCACCTTAAAATTCCTCCAGAATTCTGGGGGTTCCCAGCAGCTTTGATAATTTCCATTAGTAAGTTAGCTCCATTTAGCATTGCAGTTCAGTTTGGAAACCATCTGCAAGTAATCTTGTTTAGCTGTATCACCTTGTACTGGACAGGCTGGAAATAGAAATAATTACATGTACCAGAAGCCAACTTTGTTATGTAAAATGGAAAAAAAAACCACCACCAGCACCACCACCAGCAAAACAACCATTGCCCATTATTTTCCCTTGTAGCCATTAAAATTAAGTTGAACAGATTCCATGACTTTTGAATGAACACGGGCTCATTTCAGAAGAGAAATGTCCCAAATTGTGCCGAGTTTCCCTTTGTCTTATGGGAGCTGGCTTCGGTGGTTGAGCACAGTGACAGCACATGGTGCATCCAGCCATCTCCAAGTGACCTTCAGATAGGAAAACAAGCAGTGGGTGTATGTCAAAGGGAGGGCAGGAGGAGAGAGAATAAGAAATAAAAGAAGGATTGTAATGCAAACAGAGGAGATCTCCAGGGATAGTTTCAGTCTTGAAGCTGAAATAATTTATCTTTTTCAGAGAGCTCTGCTCTGGCAGTGTCCATGTGCTGAATCATTCTGTTCCTTACCCAGTATCCTGCAAGGAATGTTACCAGCCCTGGCTGGTTTTCTGAAAGGAGATGTCTGTGTCTGATCAGGTGCCTTTGTATAAAGTGAATATGCTGAACTTTCTGGAAGCAGACATTTTGCAGCAACAAAATTGATTGTGGTTGCCACTTTAAAGCACCACACAGCTCGTGTAAATGGTTTAGGAATTCAGCTTCTGTTTCAGTTATTCCCACATGCACCTTACTCTGCGTGCTTCATGCCCAGATGTGTAGGATTAAAACTGCAGATGGCTGCAGGTGATGGCCATGAGGGCCCTCACAGGCTTGAATTGCCCTGACCATCCACCTCACCTGGGACCTCAGCCACGCCCTCCAATCAGGAGCTCTTCTTCAGTTCCATCCAGGACCTTTAGCATTTTTAAGGTGGACTACAAGTGTGGCTATTTCTGCCTCTGCTCCTGAGTTGCTGTGGGGATTCTCTGGGCTGCCTTCTGACGTGAGACATGAAATGCCTGATGCTCTCTTGGGTGACTGATGACCACCCTGCTTCATTCACAGTGAGTTCCCCTGTCTTGCTTATTATGATAAGCCTTGTCTTTACAAGCATTTCCTGATATTAGCATGATTTTTCCTGTTTTAGAGAAATACTTTCCAGAAATGTCTACAGAGGCTTTATGCCTGGGGATATATTCTTTGTACAAAACGTGAGTTAAGGGTATAGTCAGGTTGTTCTGGAAAGTATAGCTGCTTGATGACTCAGCTGCTAAAAAACACGGATGTGACATTGATATTTATGATAAATTAATGTTGCCCTGGGTTTTAGAATAAAATAACTATATATATTCACATGTAGCTTCCAAAAATAATCAAGTTACAGGCTTTGATGGCTGGGGGATTTCCTTATGTTTCTTCTCTGATTCCAACCATTTTTAGAAGTCAATGGGCAGTTCACTTGAAATTACTTATTGGCCCCTTTTCTCCACACAGTTAGTAAATATCTAATCCAATAAACAAGCTGACATTATAATAATCACAAATTTGAACCTATATCGGTCGCATAACCTGTTGTTCCAGGTGGTAAATATGATCATTGTCAGAGGAAGAGTGGAGGTGTTCCCTGGCAGGAAGACCCACGGAGGTCAGGGGTTTGATAGGTGTGGCATCACCATGGAGCTTGCACAATGCCTGGTGCTGGGCATGTTGAATGTGCAAGCAGCAAGTTTCTCAGAAAGAATAATTTTTGTCTCCTTTCTTCTTAATATCATAATATCCTTGGGTTTAGTCGTGGACAGGTTAAGAAGGCTGGTAGTCCCATTCCTCAACTTGAGGAGACAACAGGGTCATTTAATCTGCACTGAAATGTGCAGAACTGCACCTTCTGCTGTGAGAAGACTTGTAATTCAATTTGTCTCCTTTGTGCTTAACAACCTGAGAAATGAGGCAGGTGGCAGGCCAGCTGTGGAGGATGGGTGGTTAGATGCATGACTGAGGGGAGCAAAGGCCGGCTGCCAATGGGTATGAGCAGATCCCAGCAGAACACCAGCAAGGCTGCCAGTCAAGGGATACAGTATCAGGTACTGTAGCAATATATTGTGGACCTACAGGGCTTTGGCTTAAGACGTGTGAGGTATTTAAGTGGAAAACAGACAGTATTTTCCATAGGGCTATAGTGCCAGAGAGCATTTTTACGAAGCATGCAACAGGGCAGAGAATTGTATATCTCAGTGAGTCAGAGGAGAGGTGCAGAGCAGTTAACTCAACGTGATAAATAGAAAAGATGGAATTACCACTTTAGGTGGCTCTGAGATTGCAGATACAGACCTAGGGTTTTAGCCTGATCAAGGGATTATCAGGCACTATAGTGCCTAGTAGAAGAATAGGGTTTTTTCACCAATAGAGTCATTCACATTAATGAAGGAAGCAGGATGCTATTAGAATTTAATGTGCAACTTTATTAGGCATCTAAACGGTGATTCATTAATAGCTGCAAAGGAAGATGAATATCTTTCATTTTATATGCAGTTAGATGCTCTCACTTGAAAGCCTCCCCTAACACACTTAATTAGCCTGAAGAGGGAAATTATGCTCCCTGTGTACAGCCCTGTTACCATTCTGGTCACTGAAGCAGCCTCCAACCTAACATACATCCTATGGGACTGCTGTGCTAAAAATAGCTGCCCACTGCTTACAGCTGCAGCAGAGGGCACAGCTGCAGATTGGACACACAGGCACCTACAGCACTCGTGGATGTTGGACTCTTGGTTAAAGCAGATGTGCACGGCACACATCTGGAAGAAGTGTTACTCTGAGCAATTAAAGCCTGTAGTGAGCTGTCTAGAGCATAGATAGGAGTGATTTCCCCAGGTGGGAAAAGCAGCTTCCCACCTGGCTGTTGCCACACTTCAAGAAGTGGTGAAATTGAATTTCTGCTTAGATCAGGACCCGAGATGACTCTGCTCTGCAGAGTCCTGCATGGTATTTATACACCAAGGTATTCCCAAGTAACTCACCTCTAAATTAGTGTCAGCACAAGTCCTGTAGCAGGATCTGCTACTCACCCAATGTAAATGCATCACCTTTCATGCACCAGCCTGCAGATTTAAGGTAAGGATTTTGTGTCTCTGTCTTTAGATCCAGTGCAACAATTTAAACCTTTTGAATTGGCAAGGACTTGGGAGAAAGGATATGACATGCAGTGAAAAATACTGACTCCTTAGACCCTCTTCCTTTGACTATGGTCTGTGCCCTATGTTTATGTAGTCTGAGGCATTTATGTGGAAAAAGCCCATTCTGGGAACCTTTTAGACCAGCGTTCCAAGTCCTTATTCCATTTAATATTCAGAGCTGAGGAGTGTCTTGTGGTCCATTGTAATTATTATCATCAATAATCTTTCCCATGCTCTGGGTGGATGTTGTATGAAATACCCTTTTCAGAAGCCAAGTCAGGACATTCAAATGCAGGATTAATGTTAAAAGCTGAAAGTGAGACAATTACCATGTTTGTTTTCATTTTACCCTGTTAATACCAGTGCTGGTTAATCCTAGAGATGGCACTGGAATCTGATTTAAGATAAATATTTTAGGCATCTGAGCTAAACATTAGTAGACATGAATGTAGGTATGACAACCTTTTTTAAGAGCCAAAAGTTGTAGAGAATTAGGTTATATTAGTAGGAAATTATATAGATGGGAGGGAGAAAAGGTGAAACTTTTAGCTACAGCCTTCCTTCAAAAGAGTTACTGTGTTCCTAAAATCATTACCAACATAATTGTTTTAAAACAAAACAAGCCACAAATATTGTTTCAGCCTCCAGGCCTGGTTTTCCATACGTTTCTATATATGCCATTACAGCAAGGCTTTTCTTAGGGCAATTTTTACCCTGAACAGTTTCATTATAAGAAGACATATTCTAATTTTTCTTCTCTTCCCCCTGATGTTTGTATTGCTGTTTTTCTCCCTGCTCCTCTCCTGTCACTTTATCACCAAGAAGACTGCAAAAAAAGAGAGAGGAAGGAGAGAAGGGGGAAAAACAGAATTTAAAATGCAGAGCCCCATAAAACTGCATTAGTTTTCTTAAACAGAATCAGGATAAATTATAAGGTATTTTGATATCACAGGTGGGTTTATGCCAATAAAACCTGGTGTTTTGAAAACCTATCTTTCTGAGGTGCTCTTCCTGCTTCTGGTCCCCTTGCTGTTCACTTACAGCTTGCTGAGACATGACTATAGAGTTTAGATTGACTTTTATTTTAAACTTTTTGTACCTCTGTATTTCAACACAGAGTTATCAATACTGCATTAGCATTCTTTTTGAAGGCAATTTAATAATTAGTTTTGTAGAAGAGAACTTTCTAAAGCATAGTCAGTGGAAGACTATATGCCATCTCCTTTGTAGATTGGCATAGTAAAATTGTTGCCAAAATACAGATTTTTAAAAAGGAAGATGTGCTAGCTGAGGCCACAAGCTGGCTACACTGACACAATATAATGTATTATATTCATGAGTAAATTTTAGGTGCTTCAGCATGAAAAGCTGTTTTCTTCAAGTTTCTGAGCATATCTTGACAAGGCTTAGGGATATCTGATGCCCAACCACATGCTAGTTTGTTTATACATGTTGAACACAGAGGAGGACCATTATCTTTTCAGTAGATTTTCTGCAGAAAAGCTCATCTTGTCTGCCCTGTAAATGAAACCTCCTTTTTGACTTGCTAAAGTTAATGGCAATCTTCCAAGTTTTCCTGGCCTTAGTCAGGGCTGTTGCTGTTGACATTTGTTACAGGGAGGAAGGAAGGAAGGAGAATTCTTTTGTTCCCAGGAGAAAAGTTTAATCCCTTTTAAGAGCAAGAGGAACTGACAGGGAGCAGTTAAACAACCAGATCAAGGTCACGCACAGGGACTGTGTGTGGTGCACACAGCAGCTGAGCCTCCTCTGCTAACACCACAATATACTGGAGCTCCCTTTTTTTCCTCCTCTCCACATCTCTTTCCAAAACCATTCCTCAGGTTTCGTCATCATGGGTTTGAAATTCGTGATGATAATGCAACACAAACATGAGAATCAGACAGGAGAAGGACTTGGTCATCCTTGCAGCCTGTCTGCCGAGCAGTAACGGGGCTGAGGCTGCTGCATGGGAGCCAGGAGTGCAGGTGAAGCTAAGCAGGTAGGACAGTGCCCTCACGGTGGGTCCCAGGCAGAGAGGGCTGGGTGATGGTGACCAGGGGCAGCCAGGAGTCCAGCTGGACACACGTGTCTGTTGTGACAAGGAGGTGCAGGGTTGGGAAGTTACATTATTGGGTCAGATTTGGGTTTGTGGCAGGCAAGGGTGGGCTCAGGGCCATCTACAGCATAGCTTGGGCAGGGACCAAGAGCAAGGGCTTGAGCTTAATAGACTGGAAGGTGCAGAGAACCCCAGCAAGGCTTCTCCCAGCTCTGCTCCCAGCAGTCAGGTCTCACATTTGCACCGTCTCAGAGCCAGCCTTGAGCAGTGGCCCTTGGAGGGGGAGGAGAGGCTGCAGGGCCTAACACCAAGAACAAAACTTTCACCAGAAGGTTGGTAGGGCCACCTGTTAGCCATGTGGATAAGACTGCTGCAGTGATGATAATTATTTGTGTCTGCTTACTGTAGAAGAAGCTGGGGAGATTGCCTATGCCATTCTTTTTAGCAGTGATTCAGCAAATGCTCAGCCTGAAATTTGAAGTAATTCTGGAACAGGTTGAGGTACAAATAAACAACATGAAAATTAGCAGATTGCCAGGGCTGGTACTAATCACCCAAGTGTTCTGGAAGAGCTCAAGGGTAAACTAAAGAATGATCTCCTGAAATTGAGAGATGGATAGTAAAATAGCAGATGAAATTCAGTGCATGTAAATGTAACTCCTGGGTAAAATTAATCCTAACTTCACATATAATATTCTGATCTAACACTTTGTTATTCTTATGTAAGAATGAAACTGTGGGTTTGTAATAGTTCCATGAAACCATCATCTAGTATTCAGTAGCAATGGAATAAAAGATTAAATACTATTACTTTGTGGAAAGCGAACAGGGATAAAAAGTCTGACTCCAAGGGTTGCCCCCCCACGCAGTTCTGGTCCTCTCATCTCAAATGTATCACAGCAGGAGGAAGTCTGAAGAAAGATAATTCATTTGAACAAAGGTGTGAGATGGTATCTTTCAAGGAAGAGTTAAGTAGGAAATTTACATTGTCACTTTGCAAGGATGGACTGATGCTGTGATAGAGATCTACAAAATCATGAGTGACACAGAAGAGGGGAATAGAGATTGACTTGTTGTTACTTCTTCTTGCATGAGGACCATGGATGAACTAGTGTCATCAAGTGACATTAATAGGAGGCAGGCTCAATGCAAACAGGAGGTGGCTGTTCCTGTGGAGTAAATGAGGTTTGTTGTACTACCTGCCACAGGATGGTTCGGAAAGGAGCCTGGAAAAGTGTTTGGAATAGAGCTTCTTTGAGTTTCACTATCTAGATAAACCACAAGAGGCTCAGGGAGTCCCTTAAGGCTGGGGAGTGTATTAGTGTGAAAGTGCTTTCCAAGTGGCATTTGTTTTTTACCTCATTTACAGACACTGCTGGAGGCAGAAAACTGAATTAGGTGAACCAAGGTCTGCTCAGATATAGAGCTGCCTTTTCTGTGATTTTACTCATATCTTTATTTCTTATTTTTGAAGACAAAAGTCTAAGTTACTGTTTTGAATTTCAAATATATCTGTCCTAGGCATGATGCAAGGTTGTCATATACTGACATGAAAATTCACTGTTGTGTCCTTTGATCTGCCAGATCTTCAGAAAAGCTTTGACACTGTGCAAATCTTCACAGAGTACAACAGCAATGTTAAAGATGAAACAGAGGACTTTGTCTAATGCCAGCTGTCCAGCGAGGAAGGTCCCCAGTCCAATGACAAGCCCTCCAGCATGAGGATACTGTGGTTTTATCCTGTCTTGCATCTATGAAGACAGGATGATGTCTTCCTCTTCATGTGCAACCTTCTTAAAATATTTGTTCCTTTCCATCCTTCTGCTTTTGCGTTTTGAGGGAATTTGCATGGAGTGGTTCCCATGGTTACGAGGACACGGCTGCTCTTGGAGTGGGAAATCTGCAGAGAGCAAATAGAAAAACCACTGCACCCAGGACAGGATAAATGTGCTTTGTATCCGTAATGGTCGTTCTGCCCCAGTTAGAAGCTGATATGAAATTGGAAAAAGAGATGTTATTCTTAACCCCCTTGTCTTACTGTGAAATGTAGCACTCCCCTTTACCATTCAGTCTTCTTAGATCGCAGAAAGCACTCTGATTTCTGTGGTCCCTTGAGTATTAAAGGGCAGGAAACAGGCTGTGTTGCAAAATTCACTACTAGCCAAGTTGAGCAATTTTCTTGTGTAAGAAGGAAAATGGTTTCTTCTTTCTTAATTAGAGTTGTACACTTCCATTTTGTTCTTTCCTCCAAATAAAATGGAGGAAAAGACAGGAGCAATGATTGTCTCCTTGCCTTTGCACTCTTTGGTACCATTGTCAAATACTTGTGCCTCTGACCAGCTCTGTAGAGCACTTGGTTGAACCTAGGAATAATGCTGGGCACATCTACAGGGGTGCAGGGCATGCACAAAAATCTTCCTATGAGGTAGCTGCATTGAAACAAAGTTGTAAACCAGAAGCCAGCCTTGTCCCATGACTGGCACTGAAGAAGGCACTGCTTCTGCTACAAAATTTGAGGAAGCCTTCACCACAAATGCAGAGGGTGAATTAGCATGTCCTTCTGAAAAGGTCCTACAGAGCCTCTGCATACACTTGTAGCCTGGTGGGAGGAGCTAGGAGATAACTGAGCCACCCTTTAGAAAAACTTTTTATTCTGGAGTGGTAATTGCCAATCAGGTAACTTTGGTTAAGGCCCTCCTGCAAGTCCTGACTGTAGGGAAGAGAAAGGGGAGAGAAAAAGCAATAAAGAAAGCAAAATCCTACGTTAGAAATTAAACTTGGTGGCTTCTCTTGCTCTCTTCCTCCACAGATTTTAACTGTAGCTCTTTGCCACCTTAATGCAGAATCACTAATCTGAGCAAGCATCAATACAGTTTTCAAGGTGAGTGCAGCTGCATCTTGTAGATGCTGATAGAAACACTCAGGGGTCTAACTGATGTTCCAGGCAAGACTATCAAAGGATTTATTCTAATTTGTTTTATAGTCATTAATTGTTATAAACCCTTCAGTTAACTACAGTAAAAAATGTGCCTCTTAGCTAAATACACACAAAAATCCACCCCATTTTTAAAATGTATTTTTCTTATAAAGCCCAAGCTGCAGATGTCTTTTTGTTTGCAACTTCTACAGTAGATTTCTGCAGTACTTGAGAAAAATAAAATGAGTTTTTGATGGAAGAAGAAGCTAACCATTTAGGGGAGCTTACCAAGCAGTAGAACACTGTGAATGGCAATAAATATTCAAATCCCAAAGCAAGATATTGCCAGGCTTCCATATTCCAATAAAATGACTAAAATGAATGCCTTGCTATTTATAGAGGATGGCAGCTTAACACCATAAGATATTCATATTTAATAGCATGCTCTTGTACTGCTGCCAGTGCTGAAGAGTTGAGGTACTGCTTGCCGTGATGGATGGGTTTCAGGGCAGAGCCTGCTGCTGATGCTCAGCCACCACAACAGGCACCTGCCAGCCACAAGGTTCTTCTGACAGGGCAGCAGCCCCTTGATGGGGAGATTTTGTGGCTGATATTTACTGGTGTTCTTAATCACCTGACAGATATGCCTATGATATCACTTTTTAACGCTGCTGGCAGTCATAGGGCACAGCTGTAGCCACACCGAATTTGGAGAGAATTTTGAGACATGCAATTGTGTGTGTGCCTTTGTCAACTAGCATTTGCCTGGCTCTGTGGTGTTCTATCTCTTTTACTTCACAAAAATAACCTTTTGCAGCTTTGCCTTCTTCTTTGATAGTCATACATCAGTCCTGGAAAATTGTGGGGCTCTTCTAGTTCCACAAAAATTAAGCGGGATTTCAGGAACTGGTGGTGGAGGGTACAAAAAAAGCCCCAAACCAGCAAGCCAGAAATACTTCTGCAAAGCACAGTTTATTGTAGCTGGTTCTTTTTTCACCATAGTACTCTGTGAGAAGTTCTGCCAGCTGTGTGTTAAATGAGATGAGTAACATCTGCTTTATGCTCATTAAACATCACATATATGATACCCTCTGCTGAATCTAGTGCTAATTAGGATCTGTAATGAGTTATTCTCCTTTTAATTAATATGAGCAGGGTAGATTTTCAGTAATATCTGAGTGAGTGAGGAGCTTACATCTGCTTTTCCAAAAGCAGTTTAGAGAAGCATTTCACTGGGCTGAAATGTCACATGAACAGCAGTAGCAGTGGCTACTTTTTTAAACTGGGCCACAGGCCTGGCTGCACTGGAACTGTTGACTACATTAAGTCTGTTAATTCTGCTGTAGGAGAGTTTGGTTATTAGTGGGTGATGTAATGGAATTCCTTTCACTTTCCTTCCTTTCTTCTGGCTTGCTTTCTCCTCTGAAACACAGGTGATTATTCTGGAGAAGTGTTGCACTTGAAAACTGAGTTTTGGACGAAAGCCAAGGTCTTGATCCAGCTCTTAGTGCAGCAAGTGGAAAGATGCCTGTTTATGTGAGAAAAGCTTCAGATGGCCTGTGACAAAAGATTTAATGGAGCCTTTTTTAGTAGTTAGGTTTGCTCTGATTTCTTTGTCTGTGTAATAACTTTGTCTTCTAAGGTGTGCAGTCCACAGTCTGACACCAATGCCCTTTTGCAGGAGACAGGAAAGAGGTGTTTTTAACATAAATCCAAATATGTGGAGATCAAGACTTCTGTACAACCCATGAGAAACAGTCTTTAGGAGAAGTAGTAGAGACAGGCCTTCTAAAGGCAGATCAAACACAGGCTCAAGGAGCAGTTATTAAATAATGACATAAATTGCTCTGTTAGAGCCACTTACGATCTGTACCATGCATGTGACAACATATGGCCAAGGATGCAGCTCAACAGTGGGAGACACGAAGGTCTGACTTTGCCAGACAGAAACTTGTCCCCACTCCCCTGCCAAAAGACATCCCATAACTCCATGGGAATATCCTGGAAGAGGCTGGCTTCAGCAGGAAGAAAGGTTCAGCTCCTGCTGAACCCCTGCAAGAAGACATTCTGTTGCCTTACCCTGCCACAAGCTTCTCCCAGGATCCTGCTGCTGCTGTGACATCACTGTACATCCCTGCTCCAGGCAGCAGCACCTTGTCCCTGTGCAGGATGGTTGGAACCTGCTCCTGCAGCTCCCATGAGTGCTCAGCAGCTCCCCTGCAGTGAGGGGGAGCAGAGCACACGGGCCTCACCTCAAAGTGCTCTGCTGGGGCTGCCTGATGGGAAGAAGCCCTGGTCATCCCAGGATCCATACTGATGGATACACTTTGTGTAGGCTATGGGCCACTGCTGGGCAATGAAGGTGAATAATCTTTTGCAATAGGTTAAAGGGTCAAAAGACTTTGAGCTGAAACCAGGTGCTGAAGCAGAGCTGAGCATGTCTGGTGCTGAGCTGATTAGAAAAATCACAAAGGCATTTCCTCCCTCTGGCTTCAGCTTTATCATTTAAGTTACTACATTTGGTGAGGCTTCAGAAGCAGCAAGCAAATCCACAAAGGTAGAGCAGGGGTTCAAAAGTATCAAAAATCAGATCTGCAGAGCTATTCCCATCTGATTTTTATTGAGTATTGTGGAACATGTGGCTATTGTGTAAGAGACAGCAATTGAATTACTAGTAGAGGTACTCCAGCCTGTTTTGAGGAAAATAATGAGCTTTTGCTGCTGTAATAAGGATAACTAATTTTCAGTTTAAGGTAGGCTTAAATTAGCCTGGCTAAACAGATCTAGTGTTTCCATTTAGAAATAAATGCCAGAAAAAGCCCTGATGTGTTATGTTTCAAATGAAAAGGATGTATCTCTGTTCAGAGGAATCATAGCTACAGTTTTGATTTGATCTACCAGTGTTAGCTGAGTATATGTTCTCCAGAAAATGGGTCACAGCAAGAAAGGCAGTTAAATTTAAAGAGGAGAAATACGAGCAGTAGTGACTAGGGAGATTAAGGTGTTCAGTAGAAGAATGGCACTACGTGACAAACAGCCCTCTTTCAGTTGGGCATAAATATTAATGCCTTCCACATGCATGCTAGACAGAGCCTTTTATTAAAACATACTAAATAAGAAAATTGTTATCAGCAATTCTTAGGTTGGAGACTTTGAGCCTACTGTGGCAGCCTAGTAGGAAAAATGTAAAGCTGCTCTTGTAAATGGTTGCTCTTTCATCACTTGTGAGAGTGGGGAATTCCAAATCTGATTTGACACGTGGCTTTTCAGGACAGTAGCTTATTAAGTAAGTATAAAATAAACACTAACATCACTTCCTTGCTGCAGATATCCATTTGTTCAGTACTTGTATTCCCCATTCTAGCTTGCCCTCCAGCTTTGTTTCTGTTCACATGCTGTGAGAATAGACAGGACTCTTGCTTGATTGTTCCTCTTTCCTAGCTAATACATTATCTCAGCTGTTTAAGAAATATAGTTTTGAACATTTTAAGTGATGTACTCAATATTGTGATTACACATTGTTCTTGTTTGCAATTATACCATCACAATTACAATATGGCAGTCTGGAAAGAGTCCACCATGTCATTCGTAGTGGTATAGTGTTGTTACTAGGGAAAATTTGTTTAGGATTGTCCTTTTCTAGTGTGATTAAAGGAATTAAATGCTTCATAAAATCAGATACAAATTTTTGAGTTAAATATGTGTACACATACATGTATATTTGTGTGTATGTGCATACATATATACACACACATGTATATTTGAATATTCATCAACATTTCCATATGCTGGAGAAGCTTCATACTTTAAATGAAGATTTTGAAATTTGGATACAATTTCTGGGCCAGGACTAAAATCAGTTTGTTTCATTAACTCTGTCCCTGTCTGTTTCTTGGCTGCTTCTCGCTTTTCATTCTTCCCTGTGGAAGGGAGCTTAAGACTGAAGCAATACACTTAACATGTTTTTTCAAACATGAGACATACCCAGGCATGGGCCTGATGGAATTTCTCAAAAGTATGGCTTATGCTGAGGTTGTTTGCACTCTTACATGAAGCAATAGCAGTGTGCACAAGGGCACTTAACACAGGAGCTAGCCTGGAATTTAACAGACAAATTCAGAGAAAAATTGTAACCTTTCATCAAGAAACAAGCCTGTTTCTGTAGCTTTCTGCTGGCTGATGGTTCTTTATTAGTTTAGGCTGGTAATGTTGTTATTATGAAAGGAATTGGTCTTTGTGATAGCTTTAGGACGCTGTGAGTGTAATGGGAGTCGTAAGAGGAAAAGCAATCATCCCATTGATTCAAGTAATCAATGAAATCATCCTATTCATTCCAGCTGTTTCAGTGATAAATGTGACATTATTTTCTCCATGATCTACCAGAAGCAGGTATTTTTGTGATCATTATTCAGTCAGAGGCTTTGCAGTAGGTCATGCTTCTGTGTCGATCACCGGGGCACTCCAAATTCTGGTGTGCCCATGCAATAGCTGATTTGGGATGGCACATTATAGTCATGAGGAAATGCTTGCAGAAAATGCCTGTTTACTCTGAGCAGGACTAGAGCTTTTGTGTTTAAAGTAATTTGAATAACAATGAAGATCAGTGTCAAACTGAGTGATGAAAAGGTGTTTACAACCTCCAATAAGCAAGATGGCCTCAGGATGATACAGAAGTGAGCAAAAAAGGAGACATGTCCTGGGAAGTCTGCTTCCAGCTCTCCAGGCAGAGAAGGCAGTGGCAATCTCTGTGTACTGGAATCTGTGACCAATTGCTTGTCCCCAAAGCAGCTGTCCTGAAGGTAGGGAAAGCAGGCATAGGAATGGTGATCTTATACTCTGGTTTGCATCCAGCAGACAAGCACTTTATAGGGAAGGCATAGGAGTGCTACAAGAAAATGCCATCTTTACCCTGAAATGCAAAGAAATCCCATTAGATTCCAGAGATAAGCCACCCTCCTATAGTCATTGGACCAAGCCAGAACAGTTCTTTAGAAACAGTTATCTCTCTTAATCTTGCCAGCAATTTCAATTCATGCAGGCAAAAGAGTTGGCATTTGCTACTAACATTGACAAGATATTTCTCATTTATTACACTGATTCTCAAAAACAAAAGCAAATAAGTCCCTTTCCCTGTGGTTTGGATTTTTTGTTGTTGTGGGTTTTATTTTGGTTTTCTTGGTAGCCTGTCTGTTCAATAATTTAATGACTCATTAAGCATCTTGGAGGCAGAAACCATCATATTGTACTAAAGCTAATACAAGTCAGCCCTTCCTCTTGGCCAGGACACCATAAAGACTGCAAAATACTGATGTAAAGACTGCAAAATACTGATGTATCATTTGGAATATGAGTTTCCAAAGCACAACTCTGACATTTTCTATATCCTCAGAATGACTCTTTTGTGCTAAGCAGAATGTTACAAACAAACCCTGAAACTGTCAATTCCTGACACCCACTTCTGAATGTTCTAAATACTTTTTCAGCTGTCTGTTCCACTTAGCTGTTCTTGTTTGCTGTTCCCTACTGAATGGCAGGTTAATAGAAGACAGGATAGATAAATTGTCATAGGCTGTTGTCTAGAGAGTGTT
Source organism: Promerops cafer (assembly GCA_013398275.1). Classification (NCBI taxonomy): domain Eukaryota; kingdom Metazoa; phylum Chordata; class Aves; order Passeriformes; family Nectariniidae; genus Promerops; species Promerops cafer. Next base: position 40,940 of record VZSE01008522.1, on the reverse strand, counting down.
TTTGAAGAAAGCTCTGCTCAGAATTAAAATCCTCATATATCATGTCCACAGCTACAGAGACTGTGTCCCGGAGGGCAACTGCTGCTGCTGCTGCAGTCTGGGGCCACCTGGATCTTTTGGTCATAGGTAAAGTTGAAAATCACCTTTCAATCAATAAATACCTTCTGTTTTTATGAGGAAGCTGGATTCTTGATGGATATGCTAAACTGCTAATTTTGGGTGTCTGACAAGACAATGGAGAGGACCAAAGTTAGATACTTCAAAACCCTAGTGGTTTTCAAGTGGGGTGATCTTCATGGAGAAAGTTAAATGCCAGTAGTATCTGCTTATTTTTCAAAACTAACATATATTTACTTTGTGTGGGTTGTGTTTCACTGCTTTGTAGCCTTAAAAAAGCTTTCATTGATGTATTTAACAATGTTATTTATAGCTCTCATTCAAACTGCAGTGCATAGAGTTAGAGAGAGAGCTGAGCCATTTGCTAACATACTGGGGTAGTCTTTTGTAATTTCAAACTTATTTCTAGACTGTGAGGAAGAAAAGTCTTGAAAATAGAACCTTCTATGTTTTTATGGCTATAAACAAATGATCATACACCTCGGGTTTGAGTATGATGAAAAGGTTACTAATGTTTTAGGGGACAAAAAGGGTATTTGTAAAGAAAAAGCTCCTAAAATGAGCTTGACCTTCACCTATAGTTTCATTATAATGTGGTTGACACAGAACAAAAATAAGGATGTAGTAGTGCTGCACAGGTGAGCTTTCTGGTTGACAGCAGTCTGAGGAGAATTGTAATTGCTTGAGACTTTGAATTAGTTTTATTTGAACTGACTTCTAGCTGTTATAGAAAATCAAGTTGGAAACCCCACTCTCCTTCTGATCATTAACCCAGTATTTTTTGGTTCAGAATGGCTGTGTTTGGAGTACCCTCAGCAAGCACCAGGCTAAGGAACCCAGCGGGATCCAGGGAAGATAGACTGAGGGGTGGGGAGGCTCCCTGAGACCCATGGAGCATGTTCTTCTTCTTGTGTAGAGCAGATCGGACCTGCAGGTCCGAAAGGAACACCCTCAAAGTGGGTTTTGCTAACAGAGCCCAGTGCCCTGGCCAGAGGATACAGGGGTGGTTTTCTTGAGGTGTCCTGACCCCTCAGTTCTAGTTTGGGAATAAACATTTGTAACAACAGCCACAGCAGCTGCTGCAGCAACTCTTTGCAATACACCAAGCTGAACAGGAGGCATCCCCTCACACTGAGGAGGCTTGATCTTGTGGATTTCTTGGGCCAAATGAAACACATACATGCAGTCTGCTGTCTACATGTCCAGCTGTCTAGTCAGAGCATGATGGTATCTTACCTGTCAAGGCCTGTTTAGAGAGAGGACAAGCCCATCAGCCCAGCTGAGTGTCTTATATGGCTCTGGATTGAAGGCTGGTGGCAATTTAGCAGCTCGTGTGCCTGGACATGTTGTCCAGCATTACATGATTGGCTGGCAGAGTACATTCTCTGGATTTAATTTACAGTGAAACCAGAGCAACAGATTAAATAACAAAGCTAGTTGGGCAAATAAGGTTTCTATTTACACAGGTTTCCTTCCCCCCCAAGTTGTTTCCCCCCACACTGAACCTTGGCACTTTCATGGAGTTGCTCTGCTTGGATTTGTCTAGATCTGGCTGCATGAGGCTACCTGTGTTTCAGAACACAGCTCATTCCCTTCATCTTCCTCATCCACATCATTTGGACTCTGATTGGTGAAGTCAGTCAGCCACTGATTTGCATCACTTGTGGTTTTGATGCAGTGGTGCAGGAGGTTAAGTAGGTAATACCAAGGGAGGCTTGCTGCTGCTGCACATTCCATTCAGGGACTTGCTTTTTTATGGAAACTGTTTTAAAATTCTCTCACACGGCACTAGAAAGTGTCTTTTCTTGCAGAGGTATGATGAAAAGTTAAGTAGGTCATTTTTTATCTTGAAGATATAAAGCTTTAAAATGAAATCTTCTGAAATAGTATCTACTTGGTAAATCTAGCAAGGGGTATTTTTGTCATTGCTTGATGATGCCATCAAAAAGAGATAATGCTACTGCAATTTGGGATTACTCAGTGGCACTGGGTCTCTGTTGGCTCTTGGTTTGAAGTAGGCTTTCAGTGATGTGAGCTTTCAGTAGCAAAGTGAAAATATTGTGAAACTACAGTTGGTCTTCAGTGACTTTGGAGAACAGCTGAACATGTGTGTTCACCTCCTGCTCAGTGTTTGCTTCACCTTTCCTTGTAAAAGGAGTAAAGGCAGAGAAACTGGAAAGTGGGTTGAAAAGTAAGCCTCTCATTTGACTAGGAATAGCCTGAGTTGCTGGCTGCTGAGCAGTCTCCCCTGAATCCCTTAAATCCCAGTGGTCACTTCTTTGTGTTGTGCTGCCTAGATCTGGATGCCTGGGAGATGTGCTTTTCAAATCCAGCTGTTTAAGGAGTAAGATATAAGCTTATAAAAAAGTTCTTTTTTTCTTACTGGTGATTATCTTCTGCTGAGTGCTCTTCAGGAGCATAGCAGAAGGCACAAAGTGTTCCTCTTTTGAAAAACAACTTGTTTACATGTTTATCTTGAGATTGTAATTTAGGTCAGAGAAGGTTGGGCTTTACCTGCGCTTTCAGAATCTGCCTCTTGTAAATATGACATTGTTTGTAATCTTTCAAGCAACATACATATATACATACGTATACATATATGCAAAAGTGTATGCATGCATACATTTTGTCTTTAGAAATAAATGCCTCCTCTTTCTGCCACTACCTGTTTCTAGGGGCCTTCCATACAGCCCAGGGCATGGCATTTACCAGCTCTTGTCCCTGCTATGACAGAGCTGCAGCTCAGAGCTGTGTGCCCTGCCCAGGATGGGGAAGGAACGTTCCAGCTGTTCCTAATTTTCTTGCACTGAAATAACTCATAGAGGCTTAAAGCTGGTGTTAATTGTGGGTGGACAGATGAGGGATTGCTGGACACCAGGGCTCCCATAAGACCTGATAGGTATGTCGTGGTCCCTTTGCATATAAGGTAGTCATAGCCTAACGCAAGGACAATTTCTGTCTGTTTTTGTTAGGGCTGTGCCTACCTCGGTGTAGCACTTCCCCTTCATTCCTAGTGCCTCTGGCTTTCTGGCTGACCATTTATTTCAAGGAGCTGCACCTCCAGCTGTACAGATAGCTCTGTCTTTCACCTCTACATCCCACCATATGCCGAGGTCTGTGTTGCAGTAACTGAAGCATGCTCTCCTAGAGTGAAAGATAACTCATGACAGCTTGCAAAATCCCTGCAGACATGTCTTAAGCCAGACTGCTTGCTCATTTCAGTTTAAGCAAACACAGAAGACCACAAAGAGAAGGGAACTGGCTGTCCAGGTTAAAAGTGACAGGTTCAATCCCACCTCCTGCCCCTACCGTGTTTTTGTCTGTTTCCCCCTCTTGGCTCTGTTGCCTCTACTTCAAATCATGAACCAACAGGATCTTCTTTGCATCAGCAGCCAGCCAGGTTTAGGGCATCATCATGAAAGGCATGATCTATCCCTAGCTTTGTTTCTGGCCTGTAGCATGACCAGGAAGACCACTTGGCTCTTGTGCCTCAGTTTCTCTTGTGAGAAATGGAAATGGTGATATTTCTCTGAAGTGCTACATGAATCTATGGGCAGGAAAAACTGCAGACAAATCAAATCTTATTGTTGGTCACTAAAATCTTGTCTACAAGTGTGATGAGGCAGCAGTAGGAGCCACTGGTATAATGCAGAGATTTCTAATTCCACTGGGTGGCAGCTGAGACTGAGCTTAGGTGAGGAATAATGCTTTCTCCTTTGGGTTGAACGTAGTGACTTTTTGCTAGAAGAAAACAGATCCAGAACCAAGCCTACTGCAAGGTCCTGGTGCTGTAACCATCTAAGATGGCAATTTCTTTTCCTTCACATTATTTGAATCACCTATTTAATACAGAAAATAAAACAAAGTCTTTTGAACCAAAAACCCCATCAAACCTGCTGGGTTTGGATTGCCAATCATTTACAATACTTTTGAAGGCTTAGAAACAAAAGGCATAGCAGCAGAAGTCCACCCATTTTTCATTCTATGTATTTCCTACTGCAAACTGTTTGAAAACCAGGCCATGAGAAATCATGTCTCAAAACTTTTTCTTTGTGTTTGTTGAGGAGGCAGATAACCAAACAAGCACCTTCTCTTGTGCAGAGTGGATCATATTGCCTACAGCCACCTTCCCCCAGCAGTGTCAGGCCCTGGCAGAAACCAACCATTGTATAAAGAGCCTCAGGGCCTGAAATGGCATTCTGGCAACCCTGCAGTGCTGCTGACAGGGTGCTGTGGTGGGCACTGGCCTGAAGGCACAATTCAAAGCCCTGTGCTGTAAGGGAAGACACTACACTTCATGCTGTGCCATCTGGCATTATCCACTTCCTCCACCACTGCTGCCCTCAGTGTGAAACAATCTTTCAGTGGTATCTCCCACTGTCCATCTCTGTGCTGGTCCCCTAGGAAGTAGCTCTCTGGTGTCTGTTTCTTTCTTGGTGCTTTCTACTGTTTGGACCTAACAAATGGATACCAAGCAATGCAGGATACTGAACCATTTAGTAGCTGGGTCTTGCTTTTCTGTTCAAGGGGTAAAGAAAAGCCTCCTGTGAATGGTGGCAGTCTTATGAATTAGGCTACAAAGCTGTGGCAAGAACTGTTCAGAGCTGGTTAAATGTTGTATTGGTGCTTCAGGAAGAACTGCTGTCTATGTCTCCAAAGGAAAATAATTCTTATTATCCTTGCTTGGTGGCTTTTCTCCTGTTTCTTGAGCACCTTGTCCTTTCAAGGAATTCTTCCACAAGCCCAAGATTTCTTTGTGTTTGGGCTTTTGGAGGAAAAATAACCCTTTCTTTCTTTCTCTTTGTGATGCATCAAAGTGAATCACACCATGGACTTGACATAGAGCTTCTCATTTTTTACTGCACACTTACCTGCAAGTGCCTCACTTAAAGATTTTTTTTTTTTTTTTCATTCTCTCTTCTGTCCTTACCTCTCCAGTTCATTCAGGGAATGCTGTTCCTGTGAGTGCAGTGGGTAGAGAGGGGGTGCAGAAGTGCTCTAGGAAGAATCCCTGTTTCAGAAGAGCTAGCACAGCTGTGCAAGGCTGGCAAAGGCAGCTTTCATAGGAATTGCCTTCAGGGTGAGCAGAGGGCATGACAAGAACAGTAAGGCTGTAGTTTGCCTGCCCCTGGAGTGTTAGTTATTTATTCTCCTGCCATAAGAGACCCATTCTAAGCCTAGTCTTAACATCAGAGAGATCTGACACCTGGGTTCTTCTTTGCCCGGCAGATTTGGGCTGCAGAGGAGAAGCAGGCTGCTCTCAGCACGGGTGCAGGAAGTCTCTGCAAAGCTGTGTAAGGCTGGCCTGGGTGTCAGTGTATTTGCCTACCAGCATGGGAAGGTTTGGGTGTGAGAGGGAATGTCATGTATAACTAGAGAGTGAGAGAGCATGGAGGCTCACTCTTGGGGATTGTGTTAATAAGGTTTGACAAGAGTCACAGATGAAAGAAGAAATGGTTGCAAAGCTAAAACAAGGCTGGCTTCAACCCTCAGACATCTTGCATGTTCCTGCTGAAGAGGTGCCAATGAGCGTGCAAAATGCGGGGCCCCCCTCGTTTGTGTCTGAATTGACTTTTGAAAGGCATTTGATGGCCAGTATGGATGAGCATGGGATCATGCATCAGGCCTTCAGTACAGCTACAAGAGTGTGGAGATGTGGAGTGCAGTGCAAGAGCAGGTGCCCTAAGAAAGGATGGGTTTAGCTTTAGCATCTCTTTCTTTGCTGCTGTGTGATACTGCCTTGCATCCGGTGAGTAAGAAGCAATGTAGGCTCCAGCACTGTGCAGGAGACAATGAGGATGGATTTACACTTAAACTTTATAGACCACTTATTGGTGCTAAGTGGCACAGTAAAAGCTAAAGAACAACAAAAGCAAGGTTGTTGGATTTGGGTCTGTTGCACTCACAAAATTGTCATGTCAAGCAATAATAACACACTGGAAAGCAAACAGTAGCTGTCCAGAATTCTCTGCCTGGACAGCAGACTGTCCAAAGGGAGCCCCAGAAAAAGAAATTAATCCAGGGAAAACTGAGGCTAACTTCAACTGTGTAAAGAAACCTAGCTGAAACAAAATAATTTGACATAGCTTGGCATATAGCTGTGACACCTGTTGCCCTCCCAAAATAGTAGAGGACTTTAAAAACTTTTATCCATCAAATGGAAAAAAATCCTCCACTGGGGATGAAATTTAGAAAGAACCTATCACTTGTTCACTGAGCTGAAATATAATATAAGTGCAGTATACAAACTCCCTCCAAGAAGCTGTCAAACCCAGCCCACTGCCCCATGAGGTACAGAAAAAGCCTAAAAACCTTTATAGGGAAAAGCAGAGCAGGTTGCAGTGGACAACAGGAGGAGACTTCACCCTACACAGCAGTGCTGGCCTGGGACAGGTGCAATTTAAGTGTGATAGAAAAAGTGTGAGTAGAGCCATTCACCTCTTGAGAAGCTATTCTGTTTTCTTATGAGCATCAGCCTCTCCTGAGACTGTGCCCACCCCGCTTGGGGCAGCAGCATGCTGTCACTCAGCCTACTTCAACCCCCTCCTCCTCCTCGCTTTCCCCCTCTGCTAGCTAAGAACAGAGCAGTAAAGGAAAGCAGCTCAAAAACCTCTTTGGCTCCCTGCCCCAGCCCTGGCAAGAGCTGAGCAGCGTCAGGAGCCTGAGGTGTGCCAGCTCTGCTCTACCGCCCTGGCAGCGCAAGCTTCCCTGTCCCTTGCACCCCAGCCCAACCTGAGGACACCCTCCTCCCCAAACTGGTTTGCCAATGAGTTCCAGGCTGCTTCTGCTGAGTCTGCAGCAGGTGATGGTCTGATTGAACAATAGATAGACAGATAACAAGTGGTATCAAACCCTTTTGCTTTCTGCACTGGCAGAGCCATCAACTAAGAGCATAGGGACTGTCTTCCCTGGTGTTCCTCTCCCATCCTAGATATCCTAGAGGAAATCTTTTTTCTTTAATGTTATTTAATTTTATTAAAATTAATTCTATTGACTTATTTAACTAGGTTTTATAGCTAATTAATCTGAAGTTGGTGGTTAGAAGTAAAACTAGTTTTACTAGTGGGGTGATCACCCTACCAGGAGCACTAGCATTTAGCTGAACTGCTTCTTTTGTTACAACTTGTTTTCAGCAATGCCAGCTGCAAGCTTCTGGAAACATGAACCCATTCCCTTGTGTATCGTAAGAGTAGCCACAGCACACAGACAAGGCCATAATTAGTGTCTGGGACAACCACAGGAGAGAAATATGTACATGAAACCCAACACTTGCTAAATGCTCTGGACTTAAAGCTGGGGGTCTTTGAGGAGCTGTGGGATGATGGCCTGCAAGGCATATCTGTGTGTCAAATTCTTCACTGCTGTCATTTCATTCTGATTCCTCAATGCATTTTCTGCATGTTGAGCTGTTTTAAAAACAGGGTCAAGTACTGCCTGCCTTACCCTTTTGTTTACCACAGGAACAGATGGATCATTCACTTGTGCATTGCTCAACATCTGAAACCAAAACCCATGTAATTGGAGCAGGGGATTTTGGGCTGGTCTGTACAAGTAGTTGGACTGACTTAACTGTAATCAGTTATGGGAAACATCACCTGGAAAGTGTTTTGGCTGATAGCAATTATGTCTTAACTTGGTAGTTTATGAACCTGAAAAAAAGTTTTAAATTGATATGACACCTTACCAAATGAAAGGTAAATTGCTCTAAGTCATAACTGATATAAATTACTACACTTGTGTCCCCAAAGGAGTTTCTGAGGGATTAACTGAATCAGTTTAATAACCGATTGTTGTTAAACTGGCAGGAGCTATTTTGTGTAAACCTGTTCTTGGAGCTGGGAGGTTTCACGGTGAATCAGGTGAAGAGTTGCACAGCAGCACCTGAGGAGAAACATTAATGACTGTTTGGAGCTTCACACATAGATCTGCTCTGCAAGGAGGTTTATGTGTGTCAGCAGAGCACCATTCCTTTTGCTGTTGTTGGAAAGACACAAAGATCTTCCATAAACCAAATCAAGAATTCTTACAAGCAAGTGACACAAACTGCTAGTACAGTATGGTTAAATTATGTTGCTTCCAGTTTCCTAAAAACATATCAAAGTAGCATCTAATTTTCACTAGGCTCTGGTAGAGCAATTATTGCTTATCTTTGCCATCTGGAAAGATGCTTCTGGATCTAGTTATCATGTGAAGTGTATAAATTCTGCATTGTGTGCACCAGCTCCTTCTGACAGAAATGTGTTTCTGTGAGCATGTCTAATCTCTATGAGACTTGCTCTGGGCATGGATCAGTATTAATGATTTTTAGATCCTAGCTTAAGAAATAGCAGCCAGAGTATGCACTGTACTGCTCCACTGTCCCCTGGCTGAGGTTGTGTAGGTTGTGCCACACATGTGCTGTGGTGTGGTATAGCTTCCTTGGAAAGAAAACAGGATTTCAAAGAAAGCTTTGAGTCAGTGATGTGGAAAAATGTCCTCGGTACTCCTGTTGTGTATGGACAGAAAAAGTCAGCAAATATTTTAAGGCAGTGGCAGTGATAGCACAGATCACACAATTTGTAGCATCTTTGGAGAGTATAGGTCAGACAGCGTTCTCTTAGGCATCCAGGTGGGGAGGGTTCAAAACTTTCATCTTGAATATTGATGGTAATGGGAACAGCTGTTCACTGCCATGTTCAGGTGTAGACAAGGTGTGGTTTAATGGGCACAATCATCTGTTTGCAAAGAGCAGCCCAACCTTCCCTAACAGATGCAAGCTCCTAGGGCAGGCTCCAGCTAAGCCTGGCCTGTGTGCCAGACTCAGACTCACTCTGACCCTGCACCCAGCCCTGTGCTTGGGAGGACCCAAAATGTGGCTCTATGGGCCTGACTTCCACAACTCAGGCTTGGGGTCTACAGCTCTGTCTGTGCACCTGAAGCTGAATTTGCCATCACCTCAGCTAGCACAAAATGCCATAATATTTTAGATCATGAAACACAGATCATACACTGATCAGTGCTATCTGTCACCTTTGACAGACCTCTTGGCAGAGAGCTTTGTTGACATAAAGATTAATTTCTGTTGAGTTGGGAAGGAGTAAGTGAGAATCTGGACAGCTCACACTCATTCTGTCTATGGTGCAAGGGTTTAGGGGCTTCTGGTCTTCTTTGGTTTCATCATTTTGGTGCTTGGTTGGGGTTTTTTTACAGTTCAACAATTTCAATGAGCAGGATTAACTTCCCTACAGTAAGTAAAATATACCATGCCCTCATTAACACTCTGTTGGCCTGGACCTTCTCCCAAAATTAATGTATGACAGGATGGGTGTCAGTTCCTGAGGAGTCAGCAATTGGGGGTGGGAAGCAGTGTGATGTACTCCCAGTTCACGCTCAGTACATTCACCGAGCTGTGTACACATTGCACAGGCAGAGGCTGTTTGTTCAAGGAAGGCATCAGGCTCCACTGACTCTCACCACAGAACCAAGCTCATTAGCAGCTTGCAAGCCTCAGAAGAGAGTCCTTTATCTTCTTCTTACTTTCTTTAACTATGAAACACACAAGAAATACAAAACAGTCCCTGGCTACAGAACACTGTCAGCATCTGGTGTTTTTAGGGGAAATGCCCTGGGTTTTTCTCCAGTACCACTGGTGGTACTGCAAAGTGAATAATCTGAAGTAGTGTGTTCATCATTGCATATAACAAAGAATTTTAATGACATTCTATCTATATCATAAAAGGCTCTGTGCATGTGTCACCCTCGTGTTTTGATGTAGCTGTCTCTCAAATACCTTCTGATAGACATCTCTGCCAGTCATTGTGAGGCAGTAGGAGTAAAATATGCTAGGACATTTAACACAATACTGAGTATTTTTATTTTACTTGTATTCCTGGCTGTGTAGTACTCCAAACTGCACTTCACTAGTCAGGTTTGGAAGGGTTTTTCCTTGCCAAGAAAGGGCTATGCTACTGTGAGATTCTTATAGTTGCCTATTATCACATAATGTGCTACAGCCCAGAGACCCCCATCCACATGTAGAATACCAGCATTTGTGGTCTGCTTGGACCAGACATGACAAAGAAATACTAAAAATATGAGGGAGAACTGGGGCAGAAGGACAAGGGTAAGAACAGTAAGGGAAAGGGGCCCATGGCTGTGAACCCCTGCAGGGATCTATGCTGCATGAGTCATCTCATGCAGTCCTTTGGCTTATCTCAGTGCTCCCACCATAACTCAGGGTTTAAGAATGAGGATGCAAGTGCAGGCAGCCAGTATAGGCCCCTTGTGGCTAGTGAGCAGTTGTGTTTTCAAATCGTCAAAGCAGAGAGGAAAGACCTAGCCCTGCCATTACTCTTTTGTTCCAGCTTCTAACCCAAAGAACATAAATGAGCTCAGGAGATTATTGTTCTCAGCAGATCCCACCAAACTGGGAAGGCAGCAGATGCAACAGCTGCACAGATATCCATGATCCAAGAGATAGTTCCTATCCCAGCAATTTTTAGTAAGGCCACATTTTCTTCTTCCATATCTTGAGATTTCTTTCAGTGACATCTCTCAGAGTATGAAATTCATTCTGGTGGATATAGACAATAGTTTAGTTTGCAGGTGCTGTAAATAATTTCTTTTAAGAATAATGATATGTTTATGCTGAAACTTCCAGGATGAAAGTGACCTTGCTATGATACAGAGATTCTACTTACAATAACCATCACACAGATGGGGAAATGACAGCTAACCCAATATCACACACAATCTCTCCATCACAGCTGGGAAGAAAATAGCAACCTCTTGGTCCTTGGTTCCCAAAATGAGATCCTCCCCAAAAAGAAATATTTGCAGAACTGTTACATGGCTAACGACCTTTGTGCATCATTGTGCATTAGTAGCTGTCTTCCACACAGTCCTTTTTTATACATGAGTTTGCCTCGATTGATGGAGAATTGAGACTCTGTATCAGGTGCATTGTACTCTGACACAGTTTTCATTACTTTCAGTACTGCCTTGTCCCAGGCTTCATTTTCATTGCACTTAGGGGTTTTTTTAGGTTTTATAAGAATAAATGTCATCTGCCCGGGCAAGAAAAGACACAAATTAAACCAAATCTTCACTGTGCATATAATCTGAAATATCCTATCCAGTATCCAAGAATGATGGTCACCTTAAAGAAAGGTATCTGTCTTTTCCCAACCCACTTTTTTTTTAGTTTTCAATTGCAGCTAATGCTCTTTATTTTACATCTCTGTGTAGACATTTAAAGCTGTGCAAAGTGAGTATATTTTTTAAAAATCCTCCTATTTCACCCTGACAAAAATGACCATACACTGTGTGGAGTGAGTGATACAGAATTTTTTCTCCGAGCTGACTGGATCTATCAGTGTGGAAGATTGAACACGCTGGCATTCAGTTCTGTCAAAAGCAAAACTCCATAATGTGCTCTGTTTCAGCAAATACTGATCTCCTTTGTTGCAAGGCTTTCTGTATGCATCATTAGTCACTTGACATTCTGTGTACCCTGGAAACCCAGAAACAGCAACATCAATGCTTATTTGTTTATATATTTTAAGAAACTTCATTTATGGTTTGACTTCAGTCACATCACTTCACAAATTATCTTTCAAGAGCCTGTCTCATCAGAGAATAACTGGAGACTGACCAACATGCCCGTGGCCTTACCATTTTTATTCTTTACTCCAATGACTCAACTCACCCACACCCCTAAGACCTCCATAGTACTCACGACCTCCCCGAGGGCTGCTAAAACTATTCATAGCTACAATTCACAGACTGACTGACACAGAGGACCACGTTCACGAGACAAGGGTAGAGCTAAGCTGCTTTAGCTGTAGGCTTAATCCAGCAGATGGAGCAGCTGCCTGACACTGTGGAGATAGCCTGTATCTTTGTCCAGGGCAGCGTGATCTGGTGGCCTGGTGCATCTGGTAATTATTAACTAAAATGTGGTCATTGTTATTTGCTGGCATTGACAGGCATGAGAGAGAGCACTGGACATTTTGGAAAACTTTTACTACTTCCTGTGCTTGTGTGCTCCCGTTAAAGTAGTTTCCAACTTCAGAGTTTGTCGTTAGGCTCTAAGAGCTGGCAAGGGAAATGGTGGTCTCTGCTGTAAATCTAGAATGTCATCTGACACTGGCTTGACTGATGGAAACTGATCTTAGAGCCCACTGTAGGGCTTAAGAGAAACCTGCTCATGGTCTATAATTATCAGTAGTCAAAGGGAGCCTGATGCACCTTGTAGAGTTAAGGACCCCCAAGTAGTAATGGCAAGACATGTGGGTGCCCTTTACCTTGCATATAAGCTGTTCCCCATCATCCTGTGGGAATGGGAACACAAGGCAAACCTAGCACTCCCAAGGTTTTATGTGCTGCTATTACATTTCCCCTATTCCATCCTGGAACGCTTTTCAGCCTTACCTACTTTTTCTGTCAACCTCCTTAGATGGTGTCATGTTCTGTCAGCTGGGTAAAATGCTGATACATTTATTTCAATCTTGACACTGTGACATGTGCTTTAGAGATAATGACAATTTCAGACAAACAATGGCATGACAGGCCCTCATTCTCATGCTGTTTAAATGTGTACTTCTGTAGGAAACCAAAGAGGAGTAGATAATGATGCCATCTGTACCCTAACTACAAATCTGGGCCTATGAATGCAAAAACTGTAGCTGCCCTGAGTGTGGGAGCTACTTTTTGTCATGTCAGAGCTCCAGGCAGGGGGACTGCCTCCTCATACAGAGCATAAGGGCCATATCTTTGCATCCTCTCAAGCCCTGCTCAAGAAGCTCAAGCAGAGCTCGTGGGGCAGTTCAGGTGCTAAAAAGGCAATGTGCTGCCTTTCTCCACAGAGGCAAACTTGGACTACCCACTAATGTCTTGCCCACTTGAGCTGTTTAAAGCTGTTCCATAGACATAGAGGGTTATTGCCAGGGCAATAACACCTTGCAGAGAGGCAGTTTTGCTCATTGTTTTTCCTTTTTATGACAGTTTAAAATGGGCAGAAGTCCTTGGAGTTGTCTCTACCTGTCAGTTCAGCATATTTCACCAGCAGAACCAAGGGAAGTTCTACCCGTCAAACCCTTCTGTTGTGGCATCTTTTCTACAAGCATTTACCAACACATTTATACCTCTATCAAACATAAAGGTCATGCAGACCATGGATTAGTTTTCAGTTACAAGTGACTGGTTGTAAATCTCCTTCTAACCTGGAAACTGCTTTCGGCAAAATCCCAGACCCATTTCCCACTGGTTTTCTTGCCATGAGTTACTGAATGCTGTGGGCTTGGTTGATCCTTCACCCAGAGTATCCTTGCAGGAGTTCAGGCTGATGTCAGAAATGAAAGCACTTCCTGGGCTGCTTCTGCTCTTTCCAGGCTTGGACTTGAGATTTCCAATGTATCTGGAGGAGGTGCCCATTTTCTCCTACACAGAGCAGAGCTCTGCTTCCAGAGGCAGTCTGGCCCTTTGTGATTAATTCTTTGGTTAAAGCCTAGATGCCTTTGATTTAGGCTTTTTTTTTTTCTTCTAAGACGTCTTCTCATATTGCAATATTAAATATCTAAACCCCTCAGGGATTAATTAGCAATAAGTGATACAGGATGTGGTCTGAAAGCTAGAAAAGAGATCTATATTGACAATATGCAGAGACCATGTTTGAGACAAGAGGCCAATGTTTGATGGTGCCCTGGCTCCTACTTGGCATTCCTGAATATCAGGATAAATTCTTCTTAAAATACATCCTCCTTTCTGATTTTCTGTGGTCTAGCTGTACCTTGTCTTGACTGATCACAATAGAGAGTCTCCTTTAAATCCCTATTCTCAAATTTCTTTAGTCTTCATAATTAACATCTTAGAAAAGCAAAACTAAGGCTATATTCAAAACAAGTATTGTGCTTTGACTGTTGTTTTGGTAAACTCAAAAAATAAATTCATAGTTGATCTAATGTCTTGATTTTCTAATTAGCTACGTTCCTTACACTTGGCAAAAGAATATATCCCTTGTGGATATATCAGTGATGTTTCTCTCTGACACTCTAAAAGCTAAGCTTTAGTATGATCTCAGTACAAGTAGTACTAAAATCCAGTCTCTGAATTTGTTGTCAGCTATTGTCTAAGATACAGAGTCAAGTTAAATACAGCGGACTGGACTTCTCAGGAGGAGCCTGTCCTGCCTCTTCACGTCTTTAATCACTTTTCTGGCCAGCCAAGGTGCCAGTTAATGCCAGCTGCCATTGGGTGTTATGGAAACTTACCCAACCAGAACCAAATGGAGACAAGACTGCCACGAGGTGACACTGATTGCTTTAGTGAGCCAAGCAACTCCTGGAAATGTGGTATTAACCAGGCATGCATGTGTCTCCCAGCCTTTCTGTGTGGGTTCCCTCTTAACACAGCTTTTGTTTTTGACTTCCGTCAAGTTAAGAAACCTGACATTTTCCCCACAGCCAAGCTGTAAAAGCATCAGCTGTTTGAAGAGTTTTCTTAAGGCAACAACAATGGCAAATGTCTTGTCTCCCTTTCTTCCAAGTGATTCTCACACCATGAAAATTAGCCTCTCAGAGGTGCAGAGCTTTTGCGCCCAAGAGAAATAGTGAAACCCTTCCCAAGTTGACAAGCCCTGACAAGATCTATCTGACATTTTATGTTTCTCTGTCCCTGTGCCAGGGTAAGCAGATACCTAGTGGATATTCCTGGGAAATGAGCCTGTCAAGCTGCACAGGAGTTGCTTCAGAGAAGCTGGAGTGGCCAGAGCAGAATGATGCCATTTCCTACCCAGTTGTGGCCTGGCAAGGTGAACTGACTCATTGCAAGAGCAGGATGGCTATTTCTCTTGGAATGAGAAGCAGGCATACAGATTTTCCCCCAGAATGAATGAGAGCTCTGTGGTGTATATGCAGATGTTTAGGAGGAACTAATTTCCAGCCTGGTTTTATAATCTCCTAGCAGACTTCTACACACATCTACCTGTGCAGTGAATTGTTGGATTTCACTGGTGAGTAGGCATTTCTGAGACACTGATCCTTGACAGCTGAGATGACTTTACTTACCCTGACACGTCTTGTCCTTTCTTCTGAGGAGTACGTACCATTTTAATTCTGATTTATTTCTTTTTTATTTAACATAAAGAAGATGAAAAACTTCAACTTTAATATTAAAGGTTTCCATAGCAGAAATTGCAGACAGTTTGGCTGGATATTTTTGTTGTTGGAGTTTTTTGGGGTTGGGCTTGCTGAGTTTTGGCTGTTTGGGAGGTTTTTTGTTTCAATTCAAGCAGTGACATCTAGCTCTAGAAACACCAGGTTATGGAAAGCAGAAAGGCTCATGGAAAGGTTCTTTGACTTAAATTCTTCAATGACTTAATTCTGATATGGTTCTACTGCCTTTTCTGGACCCCTCCTACTAGGGCAGAATTTCTGATCACCCAAGACTTCTTCCATTCTTTGACGGGGGCGGAAATGTTACACAAAACACAGCAAAAGCTGGGAGCTGGAGTGGACTATTTTTGTGGTGCCATGTATCTCTATGAGCTTTATGGCTATATTTATAAGCAACCATCTATGTCAAGAGCCATTTTGTCTTTTGCCTGTGACTTTAACCCAAAACTTCCAACAAGAAGAGTAAACTCCAGGCTGATACTCTCTTGTGTGTGCAGCAGGCTCAGATCAGACTGTGCTGTCTGTGAATAGGCTGAAGAAAAATCTATAGGGTAGAAAAGAGGAAGGTTATTAAAAGCCTTGGCAGGGGTCTGTGAGTTCACAGCTCAGGAAGGAAGCTGTTGAGAGAAGAGACAGGACACTCAAGCATGGAGCTTTTCTCCTGAAAGAATATGTAAGGCAGGAATGAAAGAGAACCATTCGCTCATGGAAGAGCTCTAAAGAGGAGGTGAACATGCTGACTGCAAGAGATCAAGAGAGGCTGAAGTAGCAGCTGGGTGAAACCATGTTAGAAGTGATCCTGAGGGAAAATCTGATGCCCCAGCAGCTAAGTCTTTGCTGGACAGCTGATTGTGGTTGTTCATGATCAGGCACATCTCTCAGCTGGGGAGAAAAGCCCCTGCTGCTGGATCTCACACTGATGGATGCCATGCTTGTGGTGCCTGCCCTTAGATTTTGTGTTTGGAAAGAGTTTAGACTTGGCCAGTGGAGTGACCTTCCTGCTGTGTTAGAGCCTTATGGATGGAGGGAAGCTGAGGTAGGTGCTGGGCAGACATAAGCTATGCCCTCTCTGGGGGTCTACTGACCTGCAGGCAAACTTTTATTAGATTTGATTGAGAGCTCTTCTTTTCCCACATGATGAGCAGCAAATTTCTGAGTCCAGAGTCCTCTGTTAAATCTGTGTGTTCAAAATACTTACAGACCAAGAGAAGTCTCAGAAATAATGTCAACTTCCATAAAATATGGCTGAAGTTAATGCAGGTGCTGTTTTGAGTCTATGATAGTAAATACATCCTTAATCAAACAAACTGAAAGGAATCTCCCAGTTTAGGAGGAAAATATTGATGGAAAGCAGCTAAGGTGAGCATCCAGAAACACCCCCTCTTTCCAAAAGGAAAACATTTTAGTTACTGCTGACTTTGAAGAATGCATTATCTAGTTTGTTAGCATTACAGTAGTAGTCCTCAGATATACTTACACATGCTACAAGGTTTGAAATAACTTTTCCTCAATACAAATGTGTCTACATGCATAGCCTAGCTATAATCTGCTCCTTAAAAATCTCTATTGCCTTACAGTAAGCTGAAAATTAGATAAGTGAGTCTGGCTTTACAGTTTGAGCAAAGGCTCTTCCTGACTTCCCTATGATATAATGAACTACTAAGTACATGGATCAGTTTTGCTGAACTAGTAAGTTCTGAAATATCTTCATTTTATTGCGCTGCCTTAGAAACATCTTGCTCCTGTGTGAAACTCAAAGATGCTTTAATTTTCTGGGGTATCTTTAGGAGATACAGGCAGAGTAGATGGCAAAATATTTGTGTGCTTGACAGTGTCATCAGCACTCTAAGAATGGTTGAATATCTAATACTCTATTAGGGCCTATAAGAAATGACTCTCCAAGTAAATCTTAAATATGCTACTTTCTGCGTGAATAAACCAAAATACATAATTAAGTTTTGATATGTCCAAAGGCCAACCAACAATAGTTATAATTTACCTTCTGTTCTAGATTTCTTTTCTGAAAGCCTTTGTTATACAAATTGCTTTGCAATTACAAGATTTGCTGATAAGGAAGGGCAGCTGATTTGAGTCCTCCTGATCACTTCTCACTTCTTAATCTTATCTTTGTAACACTGTGTGGTCAAGTGACAATCTTGACTCCTGGTGGGAAGAAAAGCATGTTTGGTTTTTTCCCTTCAGGTTTAGTTTCTAGTTTGATCAGCTATGGTGCCACTTGAATGTGGTTGTATATAATTAAACCTCTGTGTGTGTTTTTGTTTTGTTTGGGTTTTGTATTTAATTAAGATCAGTGGCTATCTTGGCTATGGCTTGGCTACACTGGTTCAGCAGCTTTGTAGCAGAACCCTGAGAGTTACTGACTCTGAGAAGAGGAAAAAAAAAAACCATGAAATTTGCAGTTTGCCAAACTGCACATGTTGTTAGCATTCTGCAACATCTTTCTCCGGAATAAGGTAGCATCCAGAAGCCTTTCCCAGGATTAGCTGGCAAATGTGAGAGTGGAGAGTGGTCTAACCTGCCCAGCACAGTGCACTGATGCTGGAAGCAGGTCAGGAATGAGGATCATGAAGTCTGGCTGTAATTATTGCCTTGGTTAATGAAGCAGTCTCTCGAGCAGAATCTATTATTTCACGACTTAGCCTATAGCTTGAAGTCAAGGCTGCATAGAAAGCCTGAAAGTGCAGAAATCTCCCTTGAATGTGTAGCAACACTGAAAAGATTTGATTCTTTTTTGTTAGGCTGGTCCTGAGAAAAGAAGTAATGCTACACTGAGTTAAGCTATGAGGATCCTTGCAAGCAGTAGTGAGAGGTTGGAACATGCCATACTCCATATTAACACTTTTAATGGTAATCATTATAGGTTTATTTAAAAATTCTAAGATTATTTCTAGGAATAGGTTGGAGTGGAATATTTTTCCAAGTAAAAAGACGATAACTGTCACTAAAAAAGAAAGTGAAAAAGTTTCTGTGGTTTGTGACTGAATAAAAATTGTCCAAGATCTGGATCTCAGACTGCAGTACAAACAAATGCAGGAAGCCTGCTTGCTCATTAGCTTTTAATGCTCTCCTCTGTCACTGGTTTGTAGGTACAGTGTTTTACTTATTTATGCCCACGGTGATCTAAGTGAATGAGAGCTGGCAGCAGCTACTGAATAATGGATGAAACACCCGAATTCTGCTGGTGGCAATTTCCACAGAATGGGGAGTTGCACTGAGGGCTTGCTGCTCCCCTGGCTGGGCATTCTGCTATTGCTGCCCTGGCAATGGCCAGAAACTTCCAGCAAGTCCTGAGGTGTCTCAGTGAAGAATATCTTTCTGCAGAGTGTACCTTGCCATCTTACATCACGGTCTGTTTCATTTTCTAGCTGATTGCTCCCATTTCTAATGAAGAGTCTGACTAGCAATCTCCCCTTTCCACTACCTTTTGCAGAGCTTTCAAAGTGCATCCTTTCAGCTTTATGCACAATTTCAAATGAATAAGCTTTGCTAAGAAAGACAGCAGAAAGGTCTTAATTAGAGTAACGTAATGGGCTGGCTGAGCTCTGAATACAACACTGGCAGGAGATCACTGAAAATCTTCTGCCCTTATCTGGCCTTAATCATATATCTTGGTTTCCAGGGCACTTGAAGGCTTTATTTTGAATGCTTCACAGATTACACTGACTAATATGAGAGCAGGGTCATTAGTGTAATAAATCTCAGGTAAGTGTAGAGCTAGCCTTAGGAAACCTTTCTATATTTGGCCTCTGATAGCAGTTGTCGTACAAGTCTATAAAAAATAAGTGTTGACATATGGTGCAGGGTACTGGTACACACGTGTCAAATGCTAATGCTGCCATTTTTCCAGCAAAATGAGGCCAGGCAGTCTCAGCTTTGGCAGCATGGCTCTGTAACCTGCCTTGCTTGCCCTGGAGGAAGCCAAGCTCCTCCTTGCTGGGTACCTGTCTATACAAGACAGACAGTACTAAAGGTCTGATCACAGTTCAGTGACTTGCTCACAAAATGTTGGATTTTTCTCTCCACTAACTGAGGAATTTGAATCTATAGCACAGCTGACAAAATAGATATTTATAACCTCATTTGTAGGAGGGAAAGGAGTTGGTTGAGCTACAACAGCCTTGTTAAAAACTTCTGACCATCCCACAAGCTGTGGTCAAGGATTCACTCTGCTTCCTGTTTTAGCCAGGCAGGGCTTGACTTCAGTGGGACTTGAATAGCCTCACCCTTCTGATGACCCCTGGGCTTGCAGGGTTTGTGGGAGGGGTGCTGGCTGACTCCTCTGTCTATGTTTTACTCTTCAGTCCTGAGGGCTTATCTCAAAGTTTGCACTGGATAGGAGGGGCTGGAAAATGTGTGGAGAGGAAGAAGAGGAACCAGTGTGTGGTGAGACTATCAAAGGTAGAACCCAGTGACATTTGCAGTAAACCAGCTGCCCTCTATCTGCAGCTGCTGTGCTAGGCAAATTGGTAGGGAAGGGATTGTAATCCTTACCTGCCCAATCCCAAACTGCTGGGGATATCCTATAGTACAACAATGATGGGGAAACAGCTACCCTGCCTCAAGTAAAGATATCAAATAATGCCCAAGGATGTTTGAAAGCACACCAGTGAGATTATTTAGTGGGCCTGTCTTTGGGCAGTGTGATTAAACTGCATCCTAATGAGTTTGTTGCTAATTCCATCCTAGCTTGTTCTGTTGCTGTAAACTGATGGAGATATCTCTGCTGGCTCCCTTGCTCTGGCACACAAAGGCTTCCCTGTGTACATGTCTGCAACAGTGTCACTATTTTCTTTCTTCTTTTTTTTAATCCTTCACTCCCAAATTATTCTGCACAGATTGTTTTTCCCTCTGTATAGCCTTGTAAGGATAATAAAGTAGCAGAAGCAGCAGGGGGCTGTGGGGAGGGAATTAAGGCTCTGTTCCTAGCTTTAGGATGACCAGATGTGTGAGGGCGACCTGACTCAGGGAGGGCTGTTCCCCCTGCAGTCCAGCATAGCTCCTGCTCTTAGGCTGGGACAGAGCTCCACTTTGCTGGAAAACCAGAATGGCTAAAGAAAGCTGAAAAAGGGTGAAGGGAGCAGTGCTGAATTGTGCATGTGTGCCATTGGGTAATCTCAGAGGGACAAATTCACAAAATCCAACAAGATGATCCTACGACACAAGTGTTACCTGTTTATGACTCAGTGTGTGTCACCTTTGCCATTACTTTTCACGGGTCTGGAGGAGTCTTGGTTCATCTCTGGGTTTGGCAGCAGCTGCTCCCTTTTTTTGGGGCTCTGGCATGTGCCCAGCAGCTGTGGGGGATGCAGACAGTGGGGGTACATCCTGTACAGTGTAGCAGCACCACAGGGGTGCAGGGGGGTTCAGCACTGTGGCAGAAGGGTGGGTGGGGGGTTGGAAAGCCTTTCTGTAGGATGAGGTGTGAAGGATGGCATCAAAGGGGCTGGGGAAAATAGCCTTTTTCTGCAGACCCGTGGTGGCACTCCCCTGACCTGCTCAGCACTGCTGGGTAGGCAGGCAGTTTTGGTAGTGCAAAGTCATCTTCTGTGAAGGGGAAATGGAGCATAGAGTTTGGGAAGTGGTTGTCTGAGAAAATTGGCTTCCTTCTCCATTAAATTACAGCATGAATGAGGAAGGTAAATGATGTTTGACCTGGAATTAAACCTTTGGTGCTGGAAATACCAGCTTCCTCAGACCTTCCCGAGGCTTTCATTTGGTTGCAAAGATGTGTCTTTCCCACTTACTCTGTCTGAAATTTCTTACTGAATTTTTGACAGCTTTCAGAGCATCACAGACCCACTCTCTTCCCCCTTGCTGTGGAAAATTAGACTTCAGTGTCTTCTGTTCAAGACAAAACTAATTAAAAGGTATAGAGAGTAAAGCCTGCTTTCTAGTCCCTCCTTGCATGCTGGATTTACTCTTCAAAATGTCTGTCTCTAATTATGGTCCTCCTTCCTGTGGAGAATGTGGCCGACCACAGATGTGGTAGGACAGGCTGCTGTGCTCTAGAGAAGGAAGCTGGCTGCTCACAGACACCTGGCTCACACTAATAGGGTTGCTAGCAAACATTTAGCAAAATATTTAGCAAAATAAATATCTTTAAGCAAATATTTAGCAAATGTCCAGAGCTACCAGTGAGAAGAAGGATGTTTCTGAAGCAGTTTAAACAATTCTGATCCTTTACAAGGTAGTGGTTGTAAGGGCTGGGGATGCTCCTCCATCACAAAGTATTGCTTTCATTGTCCATTTATCAGCAATATCCCACCATGTGTGAGTTTCCTCTACCTTTAAAATTGTCCTGCTCACCTTTAACCCACAGTGAAAGTGCGGATTCAGCATTTAACTTGTGCTGTGGTGTACCTTGCCCCCTTAAACTGAATCAGAGAGAATGAAGAGCACTTTGGCTTTCTTTACGTTCTTAATCTCTCCAAATAATAATTTTGCTTTAATCTGGCTTTCCTGGTTACCCAAAACATTGGCTTTTAACAGTAACTGGGGAATCCCACTTCTGAGCAAGAAGTTAGTTTTATTTGTATTAAACATGATTGGGACTTTTGTATTTTTTTTATTTATGTTTTGGCTTTTGTATTTATTTCTGCTTGTACCCACCTACTTCACCTTTCTGGAGGGAACTAGACAACTTTTCCAGCAAGCAGTTGTCTCCAAAGCCCAACTGCAGGCCTGTCATGCAGCATTTTTGTGGGACTTTCCTCCATGGACTCCTTCCAAGCCTGCCTGTGCTGTTCCTCCCCAGTCTCATCTGTTTCACTGCAGAGTTTGCTTTTTACCTTTAGTATAAATGGCCATTGTTCAGTGGTAGAAAATAATCGGGCCAGAAAACCTGGCTCTGTTCCATTAAGTCAGGTGCTTTTTTTATCCTGCTTGCAAGTGGGGGTGGGGGTGGGGGGGGGATGGAAATGGACCCCTCCAGCTCTGTGTTCCAAATGGCTTTTTCAACATCTGTGGTGTTTCTTTTGCCTTATGAATGCTGAGAGTTGCTGCTGGAGGAGAAAAACATCTTATCAGTGCCTCTCAGGGCTGCTCTGAGGGAGAGACGAGGCCAAGCATGCTGGCAGCTGCTTGTGCACAAAGGTACAAAAATCTGCTGCAGCACTGTACACGTGCCACACCACGAAGAATGGCTACTTTTTCCCTTTGGGTAAAACACAGAAATGTTATTTCTGAAGTGAAAGGGAGGAGCTATGGCTTAGGGGGAAGGGTGATGTTTTCAAAAAAACAAACAAAACCAAATGCACTCTTTTTTTCCTCCCTATACCCTATTTGCTAATAGTATGAGTTCTCCCAAGCTGTAAACAATATTTGAAAGTCTTCCAGCCTCTTAGCTTGAAAATGTCAAGAGAAAAAAAAGGGACAGTTTGGCAGGAATGCTTATGGAGCTCTTCCTTTACTTTCTGGAAGGAGTTCAGGCAGCCCCAGGGACACTCATGTTATAGTTATTAGTCACCCCGTGTGCTCGGTCTTTCAGAGGCTGTTGACTCTTGGTAAGAAAGGGAAAAGTCCAGCAACAGTAAATCTGCAAACATGAACACATGGTTTCATATTTGCTCCAGGTTTTATTCCTGGATTTGGCTTTTCTGATGACATAATAATTAGAACGAAGTGCTCCTCATAGTTAATCTGCTATTGTTTACTGATAGATAAGACCCTTATCTAACAAAGATCTTCTTTTCTTCTTCCTTGTCCTTATATGTATTTACCTTTCCCTAGTTTTTATACGCCTAGGGTTGCTTTTTAACAGGTCTGACTATCAGCATCTAGAACATAAAAGAAACACAGGAATTAGCAGTAGTTCTCATTGAAATTTGCTGCTGCTTTTTCAAGTGTTCTATTTCCCTCCTTTATTTAAAATTTAAATATTTGTTTATAATGTCTCTGTTTAATTACCTGGACTACACAGATGTCTGGAGGTGTGATACAGGTCTGAAAGTGTGATATTCCTCCCAGTGGGACAAAAACTAATGCAAGCTATGCAGGCACTGATGCTTCCCAGGGCTAGTCCTCTGGTGAGGGTTACTAGAGTACAGCTAAAAGCCCTCTGAAAAGGAGCCAAGAGGTTGACCCTGTAACTTTAGTGTCATGTCCAAGAGGAAGGTGCCAAGAGGATTAAACTGTCTTTAAAATAGAGAGTATCAGTATTTTTAGAGAATCAGGCTTTTAAGTTACATCTGTTTTGTTCATAAACTGACTCTGGTCTGATATTGCAGAAGCTTGACTGTTAATTTTCCTGCAAAGCAACTCTGAAGATCTTCACCTTTTAAGGTTTTAAAGCATTGCTGTGTTTGAAGATGTAGTTCATGTCTGATAGGTCCAAGCTGAGGTCATTTTGCAGGCTGGATGAGTTTGACTATCCTGAAGGTCCAGAAGATGGGGTAAACAGGTGTCAGACTCGTATCGCCCCAATCCAGGATTTTCAGTAGCAATAAGGACTTAACAGCAAAATGTGATGTTTTGAACCTTTCAAATGCTTGTTTTAGCAATTCATTGATACTGTGTGGAAAATGCACACTGAGCATTGCAGCTGCTAAGTTTTGTTTTATTCTGTGGAATAGGGTTATCCGGTTGACAGGGAGAATGTCTTTTAGTGCAGTCCTCTATTTGTGCTTTTAAGATATTAGCAGATGAATATCCAAATGAAGAGGAGGTAAAAATCAAGACCAGATCCTCACGTCTCATTAGTCATGTGAGCAAACAAATTCAATTGAGGGGTAGGAATGGAACAAAAGCAATAATTGAACACTAATGTTAACCTGACTTTTATATGGTTGCTATTGAAAACTACCATCTTGCTATGTAAGACTTTTTTCAGATCTGTAAGTTCTTCCACTTAAAAGAAAAAAAAAAAAGTTAGGAAATGCTGACCTAGCTTCTATCTATGAATAGTCTTCTCGGTAAGCATTCCAACTTGTGAGCAAAGGCTTTGAAATCTTCCCCTGCTTGTAATGGAGCTGAATGAGTTCAGCAGTAAATATGCAACAAGTGTAATGCCCGCTTCCGCTCTTTGTTCCCCTGAGAGTCATTTAAACAAAACAAATTCAGTGCACACTAATAAAGTGGGTAGGTAGTTATTGCAGCTTAATAGCTTGTGCTCGACCATTTTCCTTGGCAAGGAGCTTAAGGAATATTTCCAGCAAGGTCATGATATCTTCATCATGGACTGTTATCAGGAATTGCGTTTCCTGGTGTCATGTCCTGGTGCTGCAGATACGCTGCCCTCTGGAGCCTTGGACTGCTCAGGAGACACAGAGTTAAACACACAGTGTTTCTGCTGCTCCCCACAGCCCATTGTTATTGCTGCAGCCTTCTCCACTTGCATTCAAAATGTTTTCCAAACAGAATATTTATTGGGAATTTTTCTGCTTGCTTTTTTTTTTTAAACTTTAACTGGCAATTGCTTGCATTTTGCTAGATGATTTTTCAGCAATGCTACCTCCTTTTTTCAGCTTCATTTTAGTGAGGTGTAGGGTACAAATGTTCTACTTGTGGTACCTCCTGAATCTGGTGCTCTATCAGGTCCAATGCAGCTACCTGAATGACACACCTGAGTGTTGAGCAAATTTGCTGAGCAAAGAATGATGAGAACATTTTCTTTTGGGTCATCTCCTGCCTGCTGGAACTTGCACAGTCCTGCTGTAGGAAACCAGATGAGCAATGGGATGTGGGGGTAGGGTAATGCAGGAAGATCTAAAAGCTGCTCCTCACTGTCTAAGTAAACTAAGTGTAAGTAAAAGAAGTGGGGACAGATCAGGCAAAAAAAATTGTCAGCCAAGTTACTTGCATTGTATTAATGCACCTTGAGCCATGAGCATCTTGAACACTCCTCTGCAGAAGAGGACCTGGGCCATGATTTGGCCTGACCTCATGCCAGTGTTGCCACAGCTGATCTGGGCAATGTCCCCAGCCTAGAGCTGCCACCTGCCCTGCACAGTTCAGGGACTCCTTGGTGGAGGTGCTCTGTGCAGGCAGGAGGTGGGGATAGCAACTGTTTGAGCCAGAAATGCTGCTGGGATTTACTCGGTGAGCTGTGCTCCGAGTTCCCCTACCCACCCCCAAGCAGCTCTTATGCTAAGTGTTAACAGTTTTCTAACTTTCCTAAAAAAAGGAACAGTCATCCTTCATCTGCAAATGCAAGACTGCGTGTTACCTTTGGGTCTTCTAGGGATCTTTGGCAAGTGGTGAAATGAACTAGAAACAAATGCTGTGGACTGAGGAGCTGATAGTACCTTACCTTCCGAAGGGTTTGCACTCATAACTTGGCATCTCTGAGGTTTGTCCTTCCTTTGATGGTTGTCTGTCATCTACCAAGGTGGGAGTCTGCATGGCACCATTATCCATGGTCAGGATATTCATGTGGGTCTGCTTAGGGCATCTCCACCTGTTTGGACTCTTACTCTGATGTCATAAGTGTAATAAGCATATTGAAATTATCTGAAGGAGTCTCTGACTACCAGAGGTTGAAAAGGAGATAATGTGACAATACATGTCCCTTGTTAGGGAAACCATAATGCTGATAATTTGCTTAGTGTCTTCTAACTGATGGTCTCTGTTTAGTTCTGCACAATTTTCTTTCTGGCTTGGTATGAATGCATACTCCTCCTCCTCTAGAAGACTGATTATCTAGAAATCATGCCTGAAAGACTTCTTAAATTTAGCTTCAACATCTAAAGGGAGCTCAAGTTCAGAAGCACAATATGATTAAGTGCAGTCCAGTTTCAATCAGAACCTGTTATTCTTGCCAGACAAACTCCAAATTGAAAAGGAGCAGGGCATTTCTGATGAGCAGCAGACTAATTGAAAAATTTAGAACATAGTTATTTAGTATCCTGGGTCAAAGTCAGTCAATGGCTGAGCTGAATAAAAAGATCTTGAAACACTTATATTTAGAATATATCTCATGTTTCATGATTATTTCAGAAAGCTTTTAAAAATTGTTTCAGCTTTAGGAAATCAAGCCAATTTAAAACCAGAATTTCTCCATTACTTTAGTCTTGCTTTTTGTTAAGAAATAAACATTTACATCTGCAAGTTTGGGCACGGAGGTCAAGCTGACAGGCCTGTAGTTCCCCAGATTCTCCTTCCAGCCCTTTTGTGGATGGGAAATAATTAGCAGTAATTGTGCCTCTGATTAACCTCATTGGCAATGACTCTGACCCTGCGCAAGGCAAAGCCCAAGCATTGTTACATGTCCAATGCTGCTACTAGTAACTTGTTCCATTTTTTACAGGAGTGGCTATTATTTATAACAGTTTCTATAGCTGAACTCTCAAGAGTTTGCCTCCCAGAACAACAGTGTCTAAAGTGCTGAGCCTGAAACTCTGCTTTGGAGGTTGGTTTTTAGGTGCCCTACCTTTTGAGGAAGATCACTGATTTTAGGAGTTCTGCGCAGTCCTTGCAGCTCCTGGAAACCTTGCCATTGTCATCAATGCTTGCTTGTGGATGTAAGGCCTGATTTTTTTAGCCAGGTAACTGAGGTGTCTGCATCACATCTTAGAGCACATTTCACATCAGCCCTATGTATTTGGTGCATTCTGATAATCTCCAGGCAAACACACAGCTACTCAGAGCCCCTCCCCAGAGCCATCATGATCATAGTTAATGGTCTTCAGCCACCTGAGAGCAATAACAAGGGTTTTCCACTCTTTGCACTTGCCCTGTAGGTAGCAAAGTGCTGCCTCTGGCATGGCTATCCACAAAAAGGGCTGATTTTCCATCAGTGGGTGTACTGCGCTCTATTTGTGGAGCACCTGATTCCACCAAGCTGTAGAGGAGCAGGAAGCAGTGGTGGGGTGTGGATCTGGATGCTGGGCCCTTCAGGGTGCTGATACTGAGACTACCCGTGGTCTGGAGTGAGCAAGGAAGAAACAGGAATGGGTGCCCATGGTCTCAGCAGAGAAAAATGCTTCAGAGGTCTGTAGCACCTCCTGCAAATTGCTGCAGTTGTCAGGACTCACTGCTGTTGTGAGGTCTGCTGCTTGGTGGTCTTCTGTCCTGTTAATGCAGGCATCAATGGGCTGCCTATTCCATCCTCATAAAGGAAGCCTGTTCTGCAGAGGACATGATGCAAAGAGCCTGCAAGCTTGAAATATCTGGATGCCTTCCAATTTCTATTCCCAGAAGTCTTGTTCTAGCAAAAGCTGTTGAATGTACACACAGCACAAGGGAGTGTGAGGAGAGTCTCAGCAGGAGATGGGATCATACAAAACATCATCAGTCTTGGACTATCACAATTAAATAATCTGCACTAGATGTTTTTAAGTAAAGCTGGAGTGATTAATTGTTTGTGGAATCCCATTACCTGACAAAGGCTCCAACCTGACTCAAATATATGATCAGCTACACTTCTGCATTTAGGGACTTAATTTCCAGTCTTGCTGTAGTCTTGCATTTGGATTTCAGGATGCACCTAAGCAGGAATACTCGACTTGTGTGACAGCACTGGGAAAAATCCAGATGATGGGAGAATAGTCACCCACTCCAGCAGATGGATAGTCTTCATTTGTCAGTCCAGCACAAGGGAAAATGAACAAAACTTTCCCCCTTTCTCAAACAGCCAAAATTTCTGCTTCCACTGTCTGAATTCACAGCAGTTGATAGTCCCTAAATTGTCCAATTGCCCAACTGTAATTGTTTCCTGTTTATTTAGGTTTAGACATTCACAGACCCAGTTTGAAAAATTACTATACCAGAGCCAAGTAATGAAGCTTGCTAAAGGAAGTCTTGTGCTCCAAGAAGAAACTGGAAAAAAATTCCCCTCTTCTTTTACCCACTGGGGGTGAACTATTGACAAGTACAGCAGAGCTAGGCTCTCTCCAGCCTCACTTAATCTCTTTAAGCCTCAGCATGCAGAGCTAGGCTCCTTCCCCATATGCTCCTGAGAACATGGGAACAAAAGCAAATGCAAGGCACACCCGAGTAGGAATTAACGAACTACCTTGAAAAACCAGCAACTTGGAAAAAATAAACCACAGCAATATAAATGAGCAAAGGAAGAAGAGTAAAAACGTATTAGTCATGTTTTAACTGCTCTCAGAACTCAGTATGCTTAGCAGTTTAAACAGAAACTCCAGCATTTCGGTTCTGAACATTAGCAATTTAAAAAGAAATGAAGTGAGGTCTCCTGAGGATGAGATTGTATATATCTATTCATACGGTCAAACAAGTATTTTTCCTGTTTGCAACCTCTCAGCTTACTCCTTCATACTTCATTGTGTTCAAGACTTCTAGGCAAATTCTTTTTTAGAACAGTGGAAAGTTTTGCCTGGGTTTCAAGAAAGCTTATTTCACAGTGCATGACCCGAGTGTGCCAACATGTTTTTAATTTATGAAAACTTTTGAGTGAATAAACTTGAGAGCTGAACAAGAGCTCTCAGGCTTGAATATTTTCTTGCTCCAAGAAGCCATACATCAGAGGTGAAGACACCTAGAGAACCATTCAATCTAGCAAAGCCACCAAGTGTCCATCAACAATTGGGCTCCCATCCTGAAAGCATTTTCATTTCTCAGCTGTCAACAAAATCTGTAATTTTTCATGTCATCTCTTCACCACTTATCTCAACTCCCTTTCTCCCCGTTATGCAGTAAACATAAAGGAAATAGTCAAAGTGAGACTGTGTGTTTTGCATTTAATAGATGTCGTGATCTGACCACAGGCCCCCAGTGACTGTTCATTGTTCTCGTTCCTTTGGCATATTGACTGCCATAAAACATCATCCTCTGTTTGCTATCAAAGGACATTCCCCCTCCCTTTCCTTCCTCCCACCAACTTCCTTTTTCTCTCATTCCTGCATTGTGCTCTGGTAGTATTTCAGCTTTCAGGAGTCTTTGGTGGAGTTTCTGGGCATCCACTTTGATGTGCTCATTCTTTGTGTCCAGTTCTGATTTGGAGGCATGAGATCCATTGTGCCTGATGTGCTGGGGCTTTTTTGTGGTAGTCTTTTTAAAATCAATATCTGTGTGTATTAGTTGCAGGCACAGGGTTAATACTGTGGGATCACAGGTGACCTTTAATTTTGCTCAGTGTTGCTTGCCTCACAGCCTGCAATTCTAATCAAGCAGGTTTGTTGTATTTACTATGTTTCCCATGAGGTGTTGCTTGCAATGATATTTTGATGATGGACAAAATTACATATTGGGAAAACCTTTAGTGATTTTAAATATATGGCTGAATTATATGGTGCTGCATGAACAACAGTTGCTATATGAAAATGACCAATGGTGTTTTAAACCAAAGTGACACTTCTAACTGTTTTTTTTTTTTAAATTAATGCCTAGTGCCTTATTTAGTTATTTCATTAAGAATGTGTGGAAGAATGTATTTCCATGAGTTTTAAAAGTACTTTTTAGCAGCAGATTAAGATGTTATTTTAAAAGGGGCCAGAGTGATTGCCAAGCCTTTTCATTTCTGAATCACAAGTCTAGTCTTTTTGACAGTTGTTCAAGGGTCTCTGAAAGAGAAAAAAAGAGGTCTAGAACAAAATCTAAAATCAGAACTCTGTGACTGGAGGTCTGAAATTAGATTTTGGAGGTCAGGCTGATATTTTGGTCAGAATCCAAGCTGTCTAGTGTCAGCACCACATTTCAGTCACAGATATCAATGTGGCTTACGATTTCAAGTGCTGGAACCAGCAAGACTTGAAGAAGCTGTTCAGCCTCAAAAGTAATGGTCCATGACCCAAAACACTTTCAAGCGAAGTGAACAAAACCAACGAGGAAGTGGTCTAAAGGAAGCACAGAGACACAGGAGTGACAAGACTTGTCAGCCCTGGAAGCAGAGACTTTGAGGCACATGAACTCAGTCATCCAAGCGCTGTGTAGTCCACGTGGCAGAGGAGACAGAGGAAGTGGATGAGATGGATCCATGCTGGCTGTATAGAGTTGGGTCTAGTTATGGAGGGCAACCCATGGAGAGGGCATGAAGATGCTTCTTCTACTCTCTAATAAGAGGACTGTGAAGTGGCTTTTGCCAATAGGAAGCAGAAATTCAGACTGATATGCTCTTGTTAAGAGGCTGGTGACTGCCAAAGACTAGTGGGTTTGTCTCTGTACATTAATCACAGCTTGGAGAAAGCTTGAGCGAACAGTGTGTCTTGCTATACTAATTCCAGAATGAAGCATAATTTCCTTCTGCAATGTTCCCAGTCTCAGTGCACTTCATTAGAGCCACCAGTCTCTTAGATGCACTCAGTGGGAGCAGTGGCATTTCCAGCATCTGTTGAGCTGACTTTCAGCCCTCTGCTACCAGTAGATTCTGTAGGTAACAGTGGAGACAGCAGAAATATCAGCATCAAAGGGAAGAATTTCAAAGAAAGAGTACTCAAAATGGGGTTTTCAAATATAGTTGGTTTTCGTGTCTATTCACTAATCCTGTATTGCTGAGAGCTAACACTTAAACCAAGGGTCATTGAAGGATAATGAATGGGCAAAAGTTTTTGAGCAATACCTGAGGAATAGAATCCCCACTATCAACTTTGTACAGTGGGAACAAAGGAAATTCTTTAGTTCTTGTATGCAGCCAGTACTATGGCCTACAGTCCAGGAGCCTCCCCTTGTTATGTCAGAGCAACTGCTCTCAAGTTTAGCTGTGAGCAAGGGAAGCTGGGGAAAAAATGCTTCTTTTAGAAATGCAGTCCACAGTGTGCTGGACTTGACTTCTAAACTGGAGACATGGTATTGGCAGCACTGACAAGCTACAGCTATGGAGGGAATTTTGGCCTTGCCTCAAATAAGGAGAGGTGGGCAGAGTACCACAGGTGGGAGCATAAAAATGTCCACTGGGCTTGAAAGGCTGAGCTCTACAATCACTCTGAGCAAAGCTCCAGAACCACAAAACATAAATTATGTTTCACAGTCAGTGACTGTGGAAAGCTTAGAGTTTTTGGGTTGCTTTGGTGATTACCTTGTGCCTGTTGCATGGCCCTGCAGCTGAATGACAAGATCACAGGACAAGCTAGCCGGGAAGAAAACTGACATTATTCCTGGTGGAATATCATGCTGAGACCCTGGCTTCCTGTTGCAAAAACAGGAAATGTTTTTTTTTCTGGTACGATGGACTAGTTTCAGTGCTGGGGCACATTCACAGAAGTCCCTTTACAATTGGGAAGCTTTACAATTGGGCAGTTTTCTGTTCCCACTGTCCCCAGAATAATAGCTAAAGAGAGAAAAAGCTTTTGAGTAGGTTCATTTTAACTTGCTTGTAAAAGGCTTAGACCATGGGGGTTTGTATGCTTTGGCATTTTGGCCAATCCACTCCTAAATGACCCAGCTGGTTGGACTGCTATTAGCTGTTCAGAGACATCACTCTGTAGAGTGCTTCACTAATAATTTTTTCAGTATTGAGCTTAAATTTTCTTTTTGGATTCCCCCTGCCTCTTCCTGGAGCACTTACAAGACAGCCAATCAATAGCAACATTAGGAGTAGGGATGGACAGGTGGTCCTTTTTTTACCTTCTCAGCAGTGAACTGTCAAAACTACTTGTCTAGTTTTCTATTGTAAACACCCCTAGGTGTGAATTACTAAAGAGCTTTTTTTATGAGCAGCAATGAAATGGATTGTTTCAGAGAACTTGAAAAATTTATATATTGTTAAATCATATGCTTTTTTTCCTTCTTTGATTTATATCCTCAGTCTCTTTATTATTAACATAATTTATCTGTACTGATAAAATTTGAATATTATCCACTCTTCTAATTGAGGGAATCTGGATGATCAGCTCTTTTGCATTAGTGGCTTACATTTGTGGGATGATGATGCAGAAGTGGAAAGGTTCTTTGGTAGGTATGTGCTGATGAGTTAAGTGTTTGATACAACTCTGGGGCAATGAAATTACTACTGAAAGCTTTTGAAGCTGTATCACAGAACAGAAATACCTACAAAGATTGAATACAGTATACACGCAGGATCTAGGAGTTTTGTTTTTCTTTTTTAAGCCACACATGACTTCATTTGAGCGTAGTGAATGACATGAGTTATCTCTTTCTATACTATTAAACATTTCAAACTATTATCCCCACTCATCCTTAACATATGTATATACACTCCTGCCTCAGAGGCATTTCCAGCAAGCTGAAAGTACACCCTCTTACAAGTCAGTGTGGCTCTCCAGGCAGAAGTCCAGCCCTTGCAGCGAGCCTCATCCCAGGCAGGATGAAGCAATCAACATCAAGATCTCCACTGAGCAGAGACTCACAGAGGGAAACTTGTTGCTGTTTCACTCTGCAGCTGAAGAAACATACAGTAGTGGCAGGGAGCCTTGGGGCAGCTGATTTAAGGACTGATTTGCAAGCTGTTCCTTACTATCTGACATTCATAAAATTCATCTTGAACAACTGGGTTTCCTACTGAACTCTTCAACTCTGACCAGAGGAAAATCCTGCTGGCTGGACATGTTCAGATCATCTCTGGAGCTACACCAAATGGTATGAGATGCACTGAGATCCAGTGAGTAGAGTTTGAGGGTTTTTTCCCTGCCAATAAGAATCTGCTCTACTCCTTTCCTGGGAACTTTGGTAATGTGAGCAGTAAAGACTCTCCCCAGAGACAGTCTCCCACTGTGTTCAGCTCTGTACTGAGAAAATGGGGCCAGTTTAGAAGAGGACAATTGCTCCTAGGCAGTTGGTTTGTGGCCAACCATGTGGTAGAATAGCTTGGACACAAATTTTAATTTAATGCAGAGTTGCTAATCAACATCAAACATGTGAATATCAGTGGCTGATAAATTTAATTGGATGTTTGTTTAAGAGCATTAGAGGAAGTATGTGCTTGAAGCATCAAAGAGTAAGTCTTAGAACTTCAAACAATACTCTGGTTACGTTTTTGGGAAGGGCTGTCAGCAGATCTGTGCTCTCTGGCTGCTGCAGTGATACCCTATTGCATAAGTTTATAAATTTGCATGGCACTTACTAAAATACCCGTGTACATAAATAGATTATGAAGAACAATATGCATGTATGTAAATACACTTCTGAAGAATGATTGTCAGAGTGGGCAACAAAAGAGCATTGTCCCGGTGGGCAGCAAAGACCTAGCTAGGCAATGCAATCATCAAGGATTCCTGCCAAATCCTGATTTGCTCCTCTTGTCATCCCACCACCATGCATCGTAGGCACAGTTCTTGTTTGATCACACTCTCCATTCCTAGGACTGTGAATGCAGAGTGTGGCTCTGGTGAGAAGCTGGGACTGTGGGAAGAAGCCAGTTTCTCCAGAGGAGGACATATGTGCTCTTTCTGTCCATGGTAGGTAGACAAAAGTTTTGAGCCACGGCAAGGAAATGTGGATTAGGCTTCATGAAGAAAATGCAAACAGTTCTGCAAACAGCAAAATGCTGACATAGAATTACCTGGAAAGATGGAGGAGTTGCTGGTCCTGGAGCTCAAAGTAAGGCAGAGCTACCTCTTTCTGCATCATGGCTTCCACTTTCTTTCCACACATTCCCATCCCATTGGCTCTGAATCCTTGTTTGCTACCTCTTTTTCACTAAGAACTAAAGTTAGAAGATACATGACAAATGGGGCAGGCATTGGTAGAAGGGGAAAGGAGCCTTTGGCAGCTGAATGTGATCCTAGAGAAAGGCATGCCTTCCCATCTTGCAAGGCACTGCAGAAGTTTTGCAGCTCTCACTTGCTTCCAGTTGGCATTCTGTGTATGTCCATCTGCAGTCTCATGTGAAGGATTAAACCCTAAATGTTTAAACTGAAATAGTGGAATATGCACTCTGAATATGTGATATTGACCTTCCCAGAAATCTGCATCCTTCTGTGCATCAGCAGCCTTGCTGTAAAGTGAGGGTAATACAGCATTTTCAGTGGGGTTGCATAAGTGGGTTTGTTAATACTTCAGAGCACTTGGATGCTGTAGGGATGCGTGGTGAGGATGAGGCCATAAGGAAAAGATTAATTTGGTCCCCACAGTGGGGACTAAAGAGCACACCGTAAAGAAAGCCAAGGGCTACAAGCAGAGTGACAGGAAGACAAAATATTGAATGAGTTTTGATTAAGTGACAACCTTTCATTCCTTGTGTTGGATGAAGCAGGAACACCAGGGGAAACGTAGTATGGAGTGTTTTACTGAAGAATGTATAATCACTCAGTTTCCTATTGCATGAGTATTAAAGTGGGTGACTTGCCTTTTTGTGAGGAATGTAAAGCAATCCTATGCTACACACAAGCATCTACCTTAAATTAAGAAACACAAACAACCTGAACTACAACAAAAAAATTCAGCTCTGCAAATTTGATGTCTGTGGGATTTACCAGGTGGTGGATCTGTCAGTCCAGCACACAGACGAGATGACCACAATGGCAAGGTGACATTCTCCAGGCTAGTAAGTGTTAGAGATCTGGAGCTCTTTTGCCAGCAGTTATATGTTGATAAATGTTAGCAGGGGATTTGGGTAGCCTGGCCTTATCCCAGATTTGGGAGGGGGTTTACTGAAGAAAGCATAGACTTCTTCTATTCCAGTCCTTGTCCTATGCCTGTTTTCCCTGAAAAGGTTTTGTTACCTTCTGTTACTGTCTTGGGCTGCCCAACTACACTGGATCATCTTAGACATAAATTTTAAACAATTAATGACTTCTCATAACCCCATCCTGCATAAATGGCCAAACCATTGTCCGGTTTTTTGTGAGGAGTGTCGGGCATCTTAAATGCAGTTCTGTCGGCGATATCCTGTCACTCTGTATGTACTTGCAGAAATGGCTTGAGACTGTGAGGCAGAAACTGTAGGAAGCTTTAAAATCTCTTACTGTGACAACTGTGGCAATCAGCAAACCTAAGTCATGCTCTGACTCCAGGATTTTCTCTGAACTTCAGGAATAAATGTAGGGCTTCTGTCAATCATCTAAGAATTGCTATGCATAGTGTAACTGCAAGCTAGAAGAAGGGGCTATCAGCCTCTCCTACAAGATCATACTGCTCTATTTATTTTAATCACTCTATTAGTGATTAAAATTCAGGGATAAATTTGAGTCTCCTAACTGTTCCTGTGAATGTACATCTTTCTAGGGAGAGCATGAGTGCTTTGCTCTTCATTCCAACAACTTGTCTCCATACACTCCCACATCTTTATTTTGCAGGCCATAATCTGGGATGACATAAAATGCCAGGCACTGCCACAGCATGTGAGAAACACTGTGATTCCCCCCCAAAAATAGACTGTGCAAGGGACAGAGTGCAACGTACAGGTTCCCATGTGGATGCAGCTGGCATACATGTATGACAAGAAAGTATAATGATGGGCTCCTGACGGATGACAGGCTTTTTTCAGCCTCTTCAGGAAAAACCTGAAAGAATGATGCAACCTTCAGTAAAACACCTCTCATTCCTTCTTCCTGTCCATCTTAGGCAAATGATGCAACACCTGAGGCTGTTGACACATTGAACTGATCTCATGGCTGACTAAGGAGCAGGAAGTCAATAAGAAGTGAGACTATGCCCACAGCTCGATTCAACAGGCTTGATTCATTTGTATAGTTTCTAATAATAAAAAATTATTAGATCAGCAGAAAAGAAGACCAAAAGAGATTATATTCCCCTGGGACTTTCTAATTTTAGATTACAGTGTGAGTTAGTCAGATGAGAGATGCTTAGAATGAATAGGAGCATCTATCTGTGCGTGCTTGGGAACTCCTTGCTTCAATCACAAAAACCCACTAATAGAGCAGTAGCAAAGCAAGAGCTGAAATTCTCATTTCAATTGACTTCTGCCCTCACTTACCCCAGTGCAGACACATTTCTGCCTGGTGCCCTGCCTTAGCTGCAGCCAAGGACACAAGGTCATGCCTGGAACATCTTTACAGATGCTGTTGATGCTTGCACTGCAGAGCACCCTGCCCAATTAGAGATGGAAAAATCCATATTTTAGATATATTTTTTAACTGAACACATTACATCTAGTGCTTGAGACACTGAAATTACGATTTGTCAGTCTGTAGTGTTGTGTCTCTGTAGCATCTGTTTATTTTTCAGTCTTTCAACATGTGCCAATTGTAACTATCATCCTAGTAGGTATTCAGTTAATGGTCCCTCTTTCATTGTGAAGTTTGAGATAATAACATTTGGAATGTAATGCAATTAATTTCAAGGTTTCTTACTAAACATATTGTAACCCTTTTTTAGTTCAAACTGTGATTAATGATACTCTGGAGGGAACATGGAGTTCTTTGACATTGTACTCTAAGACTTCTTGGTTAACAATAATAAAATCTTTCTGCAGAGTGATACTAGCTAGGCTCCTTGCAGAGCATCTTCAGGAGTGGATTATTGCTCCTCTGGGACCATAACTCCAGCTCTGTCAGCAGGGCAGGGCAAAGCCAGCACCTGCTTGGGGTGCTACCAAGGCAGCTTGCAGCACTACCAGCCATCTGTGACTGCTGCACCACTGGTGAACAAGGAGTGAATCCTAAAGCACTAGAATACATTCAAAAGCAAAATCCCGTAAGTCAAGTAAGCATCCACAAAAAAGGCAGGGAGGAAATGGCAAAGGTATTGAATTACCTCTGGGATATTGTCACCCAAATATTAATGGAAACCAAGAATTTCTAGGCCCAGTCTCCAAAGCAAGCCCTCAGAGTCACATTAGTGTGCATGTGAACTGCAAAGGCTTCTTTTTTTTTTTTTTTTTTACAAAGATTCTGTAAACCTCTCACTTGAAACAGCACACACACACTCCAGCATCTCCTCCCCAAGGATGATGTGTAGAAGGGTGTACAGGAGACCCTTCCCATCTCAGTCCCACCCTGTTCTCTAATAACTGCAGGGTGGCTTAAGATCTGGAGCATAACATTTAATCTCTTCTTAAGTTTGTGTAGTTATTTGTAACTTTATTCCCAGTAGTCACAGAAATGGTCTAGTCTCTCTCTGAATTCTGCTGTGATCACAGACACCCTGAGGCACAGAAGTTCTTCTCTTTGTAAAGTCCTTGCCTTCTCAGTTTTGTAGTCATCATCTTTTAGAGCCATCAGGTGTCTCCTTGCCATTGTGTCTTGAGTTAGAGAGAACAGAATTTCTACACCTTGGATCATTCATAATTTATTATACTTTTCCATCTCCTATTTCTAGCTCCTCCTTGGAACAAGAAATTCTGGGAGTTTCATCATCTAAACTTGAGCCTTTCTTGACTGCCTCTCTTTTTCCTTTTTTTTTTTCCTTTCTTGACTTTCTTTGACTGCCCCTGTTTTTCCTTTTTGAAACGTATTTGGTTATTCAACAGCTCTTTTTTTGGATAAGCAGCACCGAGCTGCTGCGAGATGCTAGCCCGTTCATTCACTCATTCATTCCTCTTACAACAATATGACCTTTTTGGATGATAATCTTCATCTCATTGCTTATTCTTGTTTCCTTTTGACAGGAGTTGGAGACTGAGCGTAAAACTTCACTGAGCTGTGTAGATTTTAAAAACATGTCCATTTTCCCTAATTTATCTCTAAGTAAAGAATTATAAAAGAAAAATCTGGGTAGAGGAAAAAAACCAGAATTTATTTCTCCCCTACCCACATGGCAGTTTTTACTGTTCCATGCAAAGTTTAAGGACTTGACCCACAGATGTGTTGTCTTGATCTGAGGTGTATGCTTGAGATAATTAGGAGCAGAAGTAGACCATTGGAAGACCTAGGGGTTTCTATTTGAAATAAAATCCATACCAATATAAAAGGCTAAGATAAACAGAAATGCTAATCTTGTTTTCTCTTCTCATAGTAGTCTTTTTCGTCAGACTTTTATTTCTGTAACTTGGCAATACTGCAACAAATAAGGAAATCACGGTTTGAGTCAAGCTATGGACAAATACATAAGATGCAGAATCCTGAAGACATTTGACATCACAGCATTATTAACCTTTAGTTTCATTAAGATCTAGTGGATAACTGTACTTCCAGACTTTTGCATATAGACATGCCTTTGGATAGCAGGACATGTGATTATAAATTTGTGCTTATACAAATGCTTCCAGTGTATCAACCATTCCCTGGATGCTGTTCTGTAGTGTCAGCAAGTTTAATGTTTATTAACCATGGGATGAAAGAGAAATGTGAAAGCAATACTGCTTCTCAGTAGTTTCTCAGTTTAGTGTGCAGCACTCACAGGCTAAAATCCACCTGAAAATGGAGGAAGGCTCATGCAGTGTTCAGGATCCAGCACAGGTGAGAAATCACATGCATAAGAAGTGTGATAGCCTGCCTGAGTTTTGCACAGTGAGGCTTGGTTCACAAGAGCTATGCCTGATGTAGGATTTAATAAGGCAAGGGAAAGGAGGGGGTGATGGAGAACCTCACCTAAACCAGATTAGGATGCTGGGCTCATACTGCTCTGCAGACTGGCACAAAGCAGAGCATTGACCAGAGCCAGCCAAAACTCTTGTTTCGTTGGTGGTTGCCAGGTAGCGTAAGCCTTCTGGAGGGTTTATTATCCAAGTAACAAAAGAGGAGGGTGAGTTTTCACTGACACAGAAAGATTACATTGCTGAGGTTCATCTCTGCACAACAATTATTTTCCCTGTTGCTTTTTTTCTGTCTTCTTCCAAGTACTAAGAGAGCATGTCACAAGTGGGAGAGGAAAAGCAAAGCTCAGCCTGTAAAAAGACCGGAAACTTGATTTTAGAGTGATTTACGATATTTCAGAACTTTTCAGGGACCAGGAATCTGTAAGTTCCATCTACTGCCTCACCCCAGGACTGCATTTAAGATTGCTGAAGTCAGTGAAGCTGTGGATGGTCTCTTATCTGTGGAGAAATATGCATCCCAGCATAATTGCTTTAATGAAATAATGGTTGGCATATGATCTCCCAGCTCAAAGTTCCAGTTTCCCAGGGTAAGGGACATGATCAGCATCTGTATGTTTGGCAACAGCAGGACACACTTTTGCTGCTAGTGTCACCAGTGCTTACAAGGACATGAGCAAGTTCACCAGGGAAGGGAACAGATCAAAAGAGGTTTCTCTGGTTTTTTATCAACTCCTTGCATGACCTCTTGGCCCATCTATCTCAATTAAGATTCACATTTACAGTTGCAGTGATGTATTTGAGCTGCCTGCTCTCAAAATGCAGTGCCCAGCTCTCAGCTATTTTCACCTTTACATAGCTCAAAGCAAATAGTGGAGGAGGTAGGGATGGGTACAGTATTTAAACCTTACAAAA
Source organism: Promerops cafer (assembly GCA_013398275.1). Taxonomy (NCBI): domain Eukaryota; kingdom Metazoa; phylum Chordata; class Aves; order Passeriformes; family Nectariniidae; genus Promerops; species Promerops cafer. The sequence continues at coordinate 1,505 of VZSE01008522.1, read as the reverse complement.
GGCTGGAAAAAGCCCAATTCTTTCCATCTTGTCCCCCAGAACACCAATATCTCAAACTGATAGCTGTTACACAGACCAATTTCTTTACTCTGTGTCTACTGGAGTCACTGACCACAGCTGGACTCCTGTGCTTCAGAAATTCTCACTCCAGAGCTCGAGTGTGTGTTGGGTGAGACAGGATCTGACTGTTGTAGGAAGCAGCAAGGCAGAGCAAGGCAGACACAAATGCTGAGATGGTACTAAGGGCTGGAATGCAGAAATTAGTGCCACGTCTGGTCTAGGAATGTAAACAAGAAAGTTATAGCAGGAGAAGTTATTATAGCAAGGTAGGTAATTATGATGCAAATCAGAAATTTAAAAAAAAACAAAAAACATTATTGCATTCCTCCACTAGTTACTTTTACTTTTAGTTTCCTATCCTTCTTCTGTGCTACACAAGTTTCCCATAAAAAATAATTTTTCTGCTGTTATTGAAATTGTTAACAAAGGAGAGCTTAACTTACAAAATAATTGCCACATCCTGCCATGTCTTTTTTTTTTGTCCCATTATGTGTAGCATCCCAGCCTGGCCACAGACTTCAGTCTAAGCTTTCTGCTTTCGACATGATTTTGCTCTGCCTGGTGGCTACTCCTTCTACCCCTCAGCAGCAAGCCACAGGCACTGAGTGGCCAAAAGTGGCCCATGCTGAAATTCATTCTCCTGAATGGATTATACTTGTCCTTGAAACAGTCAAAGGACTTTTGTCTTCAAAGCCCTCAGTCCAGCAAGTCCATTTTGACCAGGAGGCTCTGAGGGCAAGGCTGCCTCTTGACACTGTCAGATGGCATCCAGGGCTGTATGAGCACACCTGGCTGAGGGCTTGCTTTCTGGATTGTGAACTAGTCCTGGGAGGAGAAGGGCTTTTTGAGGGATGAGAGAAAGAACTTGGAATTGCTATGGTTTTTGGTGGTTTTTTTGCCTGCTAAGAATACTTGGTATGCAGACTGCTTTTCACGTTGTGTTTTCTTCCTCTCCCTTGGGACAAACACTGCTTTTCTTTACCAAAAGGAAGGATGTAGCTGCTTACAGACCTGGGGGAGAGAGAGCTTGCCTCTGCTGTCTTTGTTGTATTCATTTGTGGGTTTTGTAGCCTGTTTCTTAAGATAAGCAAAGCTTGAACAGTCATGTTTTCTGTCTGTCTTCCTACACAATTATTCTTGAATTTGTTGACAAACTCAATTTTAACTTGATAAATGTTCTTGAGATATCAATGATACTATATTTCTGTAAGTTTTTGGGAAATAAAAGGTAGTTCAGCAGGAAAGACTGTGTTAACATTCTAAGGTACAAGCTAATGAACTGATCCTTTACAGCAGAGAATCCACATGGAAAAAAAACAGTGCCTGTAATTCTTCCATCTGTGGAGCTACTGCAGAAAACAGGCTTACATGTCAGAGGGCATACAAAAATTAAATATTGTATTGTCAAGACACAACCAGCACTAGATTTTATATATATATATATA
>VZSE01008520.1:0-14797 GCA_013398275.1 Promerops cafer | reverse complement strand
TCCTATTTCAACCCATGGGTTTTACCTTTTCCTGATTCTCTTCTCCATCCCACCAGGGTGGTGGGGCGGGGTGGTACTTAGTATGACGGATGAGGTTAAACCACAACAGCATGTAAAAAATGTTCTTCCTGAACTGTTGTGCTCNTAAAAAATGTTCTTCCTGAACTGTTGTGCTCACAGTGTATGCTATTTTCTGGGAAGTTTTAAAGACATTCTCTTTCAGTGTTGGGATACACAAGACAGAGAGCACTCTGGACCTTATTAGCATAAGATATTTGATAGTCAGGATGCCTTGGCAAGAGCAAACAGAACTTTGAGGATTAAATCAAGACTAGTTGAAGATTAAATCAGAACTTACAGGAAGAGAAAATTACATCAGATTCTACAAGCAAGAGATGTTGTAAAATGCAAAAGTTTATGTAATGATTAAACCAATAATTGTAGTAAAAAGTTACTAGCCTTTCTAGAATAGCATATAAACATGTGTCCACAAAAAATTTAGATTCTGACCAGAACCAGTCAGTCTCTCTGTCTCTCTTCATCACCGATATTTCACATGGGTTTTACAAAGCACCTATTAACCAGTTGTGGTGGTTTTATACTGGAGGCACTCACGGAAGTGACTTTCTAAGAGAAGCTGCTAGCAGTTTCCTCCATGTCTGTCAAAGAAGACCAATCAGTAATTAGCTTTGAGAATTGACAATCTGGTAAACCACTAAGGAAACTGTACACGCCTCTGTGAAGACACATGTTAAAGATGAAAAAAAGCCCGGGAAGCTCTCTTTTCCTTCCAGTCTGGAAGCAGATAACAAGGCCAGCCCAGCCCCCGTCTTGGCCGGGCTGGGTGGTGTCTGCTGCAGGGCCGGGCCCCTTCCTGGGGAGCCCGCCAGGCCCCATCCTGGCCAAGTTGGGCCCCAGGAGCTGCAGGGCGGGGGGAGGGGAGGACATTGGCCACTGAGTCCAAGCCTGGCTGCTGAGATCCTAGCCCTCCCTCCAGCCTGGCTGCCAAAAAAACTCAGAGGCTGCTCCGCAACCCCTGCAGAAAGCAGCCCCGTGGCTGGAATTGAACACAGCAGGGGGCCGAAAAACAGCCATGCAGCCAGAGCGGCCACCGCCATTCTGGCTCGGGCCTCCTGAGATTCTGACACAGCCCCAGCATGGCCTAAAGATGCATCACCATGAGTGCTCCAGCCACTGCCTGGCAGGGATCACGTGACCATCTGCAAGTCCCTGANAGAATATAATTGATACATCAGACTCTTTTTTCCCTGTAACGCATTGAAAAGTATGGGGAGATAAATCGGTCAAATTGTAGATATAAGCAAAGCTAAAGTAAACAGATGTTAAGGTAGCTATGGTCCTATGAGAAGTTTGAAAAGAGAAAGAGAGAAGAGTGATGAAGACCCTGTGCCCCCAGGGAGAGGAGAAGAAGACCTCTGTTCCCAGAGATGATCTCAAAGATAGATGAAGAGAACCTTTGCTCTTGAACAGTTCATCTTTAAACTGGTACCCCATTCGTTGACATGGCCCATAAACACAGGTGTGGGAAAAGCTGTGAAAAAACGGGAGGGACTTCACAATTGCAGATTTTCTGGGCTGCTGCTATTTGTGGAAATTAAAAGCCACGAGAGAACTGTTTTCTTGTGGACAAGTCTCCATAAATTGACAAGAGGGACTTCTCTCCCTAAGTGAATGGAAGAAAGATGATTCTAGAAGTGATAAACTGACTGAATTGTTTCTGTACATTGTGAGTGGGAAAGAAAAGGTTGTAGGGGGGAGGAGAAGTGTTCTAAAGGTTTTATTCTGATTTTTATTATTCTTTCTTTTACTTACTGTTAATAAAGCTTTCTTTATACCCTTTTAAAGTTTTGAGCCTGATTTGACTTCCTCCTAATCCTATCTCACAGCAGGAAATGAGTAAGTATATTCTAGTGGGTGCACTGGCGTTTGGCCAGCACTGAACCCACCACAGTAATTGGTGCGTTGGCTGGGAAATCTCAAATTGGCGAACCAAAACCACTACACCAGTGTTTTAATAAAAGGACTGTGAATTATTTAACAAATGTGACTGAAACTCTTAGTAGCACCAGACAGATGAGAAAGCATGCCTGCATTTCACTTTCAATACATATATTAGGTTTTATAGCTAGTCTTTCTTGTTCATATTGGCTGGTTATAACTGTAATAGCAATAATTTTTTTGTTAAATGTAACCCATATGTGTCCTTATAAGATTTTATTCTGACACACTCTAAGTCAACTGGACAGTTCCCCATCACAGATTTAGAATATGTTAGACAAACTGTAATGTGATGCAAGTACTGTTGAAATGCATGGCAAAACTTCAGTTGGTTTTAGTGGAACCAGCATATAAATTGAATAGAGGTCATTTTTTATTTGCATTAGCAGAAGCTGTATTCTGGAAGACACACTTTCAGTTTGTACATAACAAGAACAAGAGAAGAAAAATTATTCTAAGAGTAGCTCTTCTTTCGTAGTTGGTGTATGACCCTGTCACTGTTAGTCATGTTTGTGTGTACATAAGTGAAAAAACAGGTTCATGCAATACAAAAGCTTAAAAATAAATTGTGCTTCTTGTTTAACTGCATGTTTTCCAGTGAGTTTTGCATATGCAACAGGGAGAATGCAACTGTGGAACTTACAATGGATCTTGAGAGGCATTGCTTTAGGGAACAAAGAAATACACTTGTGACACAAAAGACAACCTCACTAATTCTTCTATTTGATCTTATTAGCCTATGTGGATGCTTTAAAGGACTTTTTTTAGATTTGCTGTCTATTCAATGACTACTTGCAATTGCAAACAGATGCCCCTCCCCTTTTACTCCTTTTAAAGAATGTATGCCAATATATGCTTTATAATTTTAGCTGTGATTGAATTAGAAATTGTGCTCTAGTTGCAAGTTTGTCTCAGTGTACACAGATACTTGTCTATAATACTGACATTTTCAAGTATTGAGAAAACTTTTTAAAAAATCAAAACCACAAAGCCCCTTTTATACCCCTATTACTTTTTTTCAGGCAATAATAAATAGCACTATCACCCCCAACATGACATTTACAAAAACATCCCAGAAGTTTGGCCAATGGGCAGACAGCAGAGCAAATACAGTCTATGGTTTGGGATTTTCATCTGAACATCAACTTTCAAAGGTAAGTATGACCAATGGCAACTATTTTGCCAATCAAACAACTTAAGAATCAAATACTTTTGCTGGTTTTAACTAGACTCTGCTCACTACCGTTGCTGTTTGAAAATAGTTTACAATAAATGTTCTGTATCCATTCTTATAATGTAAAAAGACAAGACAAAATTGTTATAACACTTTGTTGCCTATGAACTTTCTTTTAAATGATTGAGGAGAGTAGGGACATTCAAGTTATCAGAGTGTATACTGTTAATTCTTTCTAGGTATTCACTTATTAAGTTTTGTTAAGTTTCTCTTCCCTACAGTTGTTCTTTCATTAGTTTTTCACAACAGAATTTCAAGGAATAGACTATGTAGTGTTTCTTCTGTGTTTAGATCTCTTAGAAAAAAATTGCTGATAGTTTTCCAATGCATTTTTGTCTTTTAAGCCACATTCACTTTCACTTTTTTGTTGTGTAGTGCATCAAATTGCAGATATTACAACATGTGCAAGCTTAAAGTAAAGCTAGTGGGAAAAATATTCAATGTAAAAGAAAACTACATTTTCTTGTTGGAATACAGAAGTTGACAGTTTTACTAAAGAAACTCAGTTCCCTATGAGTTTTTTTTCTGGTCTGCTTGTGCAGGAGGGAAGTCCACCTTAATCCAAGGAAAGCAGTAACTCCTTTTACTTAAAGTCATGGTAGGGTCCCTGTGAGCACCCTTTCTACAATCCCTATCGTTAATGATACCACTTTGGTAGATGAGTCCAGGAACCTGTAAAAATCAGTGTTGTTTTTCTCCAGATGAGGAAATCCATTTTCAGTTTGAAAACATGTTTCTACATTAAGCAGAGAATTTTTATCTTTGAAATATACAAAATATCTGGAAACACAAATTCAATAAAAATGAATGTATAGTAAATGTTTGAGTAAAGAATAATGATTGGCTTTTTATTAAAAAACCTTAAATAAACAAAAAAATCATACTGGCCCTTTTGAGAAAGTAATTGTCACTGTCCAAGGATGAGCATGGGCCTGTCAGAAAACCATTTAGAAAAGAATCGGTAAATCTGCTTGATTTGGACAGCGTGATATGCTTGTAAGACTTCTTCCTTTCATAATCCAATTGCTTTCATTTCTAAGAAGCATCACACACAGAGGAAATTCTGAGTGATACTGGGTATACGCATGTTCATTTGTGCACGTCATTGCTTTAGTGAACCCAGAAACTTTGTCATTTATTTAAACTGATGTGTATGTCTGTATTGGTTTGGCACAGTCTGTTTTTTGGTAGCAGGAGGGACACAAAGATGGCTCCTGTGAGAAACTACTGGAAGCTTCCACCATGTCTGGCAGAGCCAATGGCTGATGGCTCTGAAGATAGACATGCTGCTGGACAAAACTGGGCCAATGAGAGAGGTTGGTAATGCCTCTGTGATGACATATTTAAGAAGAAAATCAAAGCAAAGTCAGAGAAGAGGAGAAGGTGAGAACATGTGAGGGAAAACAGCATGGTGACACCAAGGTCAGTGGAGGGGGGGGAGGTGCTCCAGGCATCAGAGCCAAGTTTCCTCTGCAGGCTGTGGTGAAGACCATGGTGAAGCAGGCTGGCCCGCTGCAGCCCATGGGTCCACGGGGGATGCAGAGATCCACTCACAGCCTGTGGGGGAGGTGCCCATGCCAGAGTGGGTGGATGCCTGGAGGAGGCTGTGATCCAGTGGAAGACCCAGGGAAGAGAGGGGGCCTCTGCTTCCAGGCTGGAGCAGCCTGTCCTTGGAGTACTGCAGCACATGGAAAGAGAGACCCACATTGCAGCAGTTTTGGGAGGACTGTCTGCCCATGGGAAGGGCTCACATTGCAGCAGGTAGTATGGATGCTGCTCATGAGAGTGGACCCACGCCGGAGAAGTTCATGGAGAACTGTCTCCCGTGGGAGCAACCCCATGGTCTCACACGGGAAGGACTCCTCTCCCAGAGCAGCGGAAGAAAATCTCGGTGATGAACTGACCAAAACCCCCATGTCCTGTCTCCCTGTGCTGTCAGTGGGAAGGAGGGAGGGGCTGGGGGGGAAACGGTGTTTTAAGGGCTTATTTTACTTCTCATTATCCTCCTCTGATTCTGTTAGCAATAAATTTCACTTTGCAACCATAAGTTGAGCCTGTTTTGCCCTTGAAGTGTGTTCTCCCAGTCCTTATCTCACTCATGAAGTGTTTGGTATTTTTTTTTTCCTTTTCCCTCCTCTGCCCAGCTGTGGCAGGGGAAGGTGAGCGAGCGACTCTCGTGGATGCCTGGCGTTGGGCCAGTGCCAAACCATGACAATATCCTAGATGCACTTGCTTGCCAACATGCTAATAACTTCTTGAATATTTCAAAGGATTTAGTATAAATCCTAATTTAGTTTACCTCTCATATTAGCTTGTTTTTCTTAGCCATGGAATGCTTCTTTGGTGGCAAAGTATCATACTGTAGTCATGCATAGCCTGTGTTTGCTTGCCTTTCAACACTGGGTTGTCCTTGTCAGTGAAAATATTTTTATTTTTTTCATCTGTCCTTTCCTTCACTCTTTCCTTGCTCTCCCCAAGAGATACTTCCTTCCTTCTTAATTACAGTTGTTTCAGTCCTAGTCTTTTGCTGCCCTCAAACTGATGTCTAGGAGTTTTCAGTATGTCCTTGGCTCAAAACTTTACATTGTTGTTGAAAAAATAATCTGAAAAGCTACAGTATTTTGTCTTAAGTACATGTTTGATTAGCAGTTACTCAGATTGCTGTGATTTATGAAAAAGACACAGATTTGTTGAGAAAAATTCTGAGTCACAGGCCTTTTCAGAAGCTTATGGTGATGAATCTTCAGGACCTTTCCAGCAAACTGTTTCCCTTGTATTATATCCTAATTATAAAATTGTGATTTTCATGTGAATTAAAATTGCTCATAAATGCTACTAAAATTCATAAAGGCAAAACTTTTTGTGTTATTGTGAAATTAACAAGTATATTTGATGGAGGGAAAATAAACAATCTATTCAATTGCTGGAGTTGGTAGATATACTCATCTTCGAATCAGAAAAACTGAATTAGAAATCCTGGATCTGCTGTGTAGCTTCTGAGAAATCACATCTGTCTTCTCTTTATTCTCTTGTGTCTCTGCTCATATTACTAAGTCTCATTTCTGTGCACTGGCACTATAGTCAGGTTTACCAGAGTGCTCCTTAGTACACCTAGCATTGTAGGACATGAAATCTAATAAGGTAATACCAGATATTAGAATAGTGCTAGCAAAAAACAATATTCATGGTTTTGTTCAGAAACAGGTTGCTTCTAGAAGTTGCCTTAAAAGTTGATTCTGGAACTTTTTCTGTACTTGGTTTATCAAAGTGAACAGCTGTGTTCTCTGTAATTTCTTTTGCAGCAGTGTCTCTGGGCTCCAATGAAATATTTCAAATTCCAGGGAACAAAAGACAGCGTGCAACCACAAAAAATATAGTCTAGTCTGTGTCTGACATCAACAGGTTAATTAAGCAAACAATCAGAGCAGAGATAATAAGGCATGTCTTCTAATAAGCTGGTTATTCTCATCATTGCTTAGCTATGCCACTCTAAATAAGCAGATGATTTCCAAAGCATATATCAAGTGTTTGAATTTTGGACTATTCCTCTTTGGTTCATTGTGCCTTTGTCCCCCTAAACTGATTACTAGGGTAGAATGAAGCAGTGGTAACCTTTTTCTGGATGATTATTTGAACTGTGAGAATTAGTGGAGCAAGACTATCCAGTATAAAGTCACTCTAATCAACTTCATATGCAAACAGTATAGAAGAAAATCAATTAAACATTTGTTTATCTTCATTAGACCTTTTCTCAATGTCAGACAACAGATTCACCTCAAGATTGTTCTATAAGGAGTCAGGCAGAAGTCAGTGATACCTAAAAGATGATTCCTGTGTTGAAGGATATTCTTTTCACAAGATCAGGATTTCTGAGCAGAGTCCATCTTGCTGCTGTAGTAGGAGAAACAGAATGCTCCATGATATTTGGAGAAATCTGAGGCTAATTTCTGAAACAGAATATAAATCTGTGCTTTTGATCATATCCAGCTGTATGGAAAGAAATATTCCTTGTCTGGACTGCTATCTCTTTTATACCTTTGAATTAGTTAGCATGATTTATTCCAAATAACTAGAGTATGCTAAGTGCCAAAAGGACTAGCACAGGTACTAGTGAGATCCTCCTGTAGTCTCCCTCCACAATTTTCCACCTTTTCCATAAATTTTTAATCCTCCAGAGAACCCTTCCTTTCATATAATGAGATATCATCTTTGTTATTTAGTAATTTTATCAATAGATTGCCTCAAGGAATTCTAGTAATTTTTTTTTAATATTTCCACTATGTTAGACTTGTTGGCTCTTTCTTAGAATGTTATCTATTTATCTGTCTGTTTGTGGTGATTTGACCCTGGCTGGCTGCCAGACAACCACCAAAGCCACTCACTCACTCCCCTCCGCAATGGGACAGAGGAGAGAAAATATAACCAAGGGTTCATGAGTTGAGTGAAATAAGGACCAGGAGAGATCACTCATCAAATACCATCGCAGGCAAAACAGGCTCAACCTAGAGATATGAACTGAATTTATTACTAACAAAATCAGAGCAGGATAATGAGAAGTAAAATAAGACCCTTGAAAACACCTTCCACCCACCCCTCCCTCCTTCCCAGCTCTACTTCCTATGCCAGCAGCGCAAGGAGACAGGGAATGGGCATTATGGTCAGTTCATCACCCGTTGTTTCTCCCACTGCTCAGGGAGAGGAGTCCTTCCCCTGCTGCATCATGGGGTGCCTCCCACAGGAGACAGTTCTCCATGAACTTCTCCAACCTGAGTCCATCCAACTGCTCTAGCATGAGTCTTTTCCATGGGCTACAGTTCTTCACAAACTGCTCCAACGTGGGTTCCTCTTCCATGAGGTGCAGTCCTTCAGGCACAGCATGCTCCAGCATGGGTCTCCCACTGGGTCACAAGTCCTACCAGGAAACCTGCTCCAGTGTGGACTCCTCTCTCTATGGTCTTCCATGGGCTGCAGTGGCACAGCTGCTTCACCATGGTCTTCATCACAGGCTGCAGGGGAATCTCAGCACTAGCACCTAGAGCATCTCCTCTCCCTCCTCCACTGGCCTTGGTGTCTGCAGGGTTCATCTCACATATTCTCAGTTCTCTCTTCTTTGAGTGCAATTACCTCCATGCAATAACATTTTTACCTTCTTAAATATGTTATCACAGAGGTGTTACCACCATTTCTGACTGGCTTGGCTCTGGCCAGCTCTGGGTCTGTCCTGGAGCCATCTGGCATTGGCTTTGAAAACCTGGCCATGAAAACCCAATACACTAATATTTTTTTTAACAGTTTCTACTACTGTGATACAGAAGATTCTATTTACTGCCTTCTATGTCTTCAGCCGTTCTAAATCTTAGCATCATGTTTGCTCACTTACCAATCATCTGGTCCTTAAGCTGATTTAAATAATAGGTTATCCATTAGATTTTGTGGTCTATCTACAACTCTTAAATAAGTATCATCCAGTTCTGGTCATCTGTTGCCAATTTTATTATCTGTTTTGAGACTTTTTTTGATACTTAATTAGAGTTTCTGGATGGTATATTTTGTCTCCTTCTATATTTAGGAAACATATGCTTTTAAATAACCTGACAGATGAAATATAGGGTTCCAGTGGTTACAAATGATACTTCCTCAAAAACTAATTGCCTACCAGGAGTAGTTTAAAGACAATAAGGTTTTTAGATCTTGAATAGCAAGTGAAGTTCTGATTGAAAATAGTTGAGGAGACTGAGTCACACAAAGGTAGCCTTCATTCCTTTTGAATACATGCAGTGCAAAACAATTTCATTGTATGCTGCTGCTGGAGAGATTTAGAATGTGTTGGTGAAGTTTCCAATGTTTTTGCAGAACCATTTCAGTCTTGAGCTGATCATAATAAGATCATGGTATGAATAAAAGCAGTAGAAGCCAAAATAAATGTTTAGTTACTATAGCAGTTAGTGTAGTGTGAAGCTGAGATCTATGAAGCAAAATTTTTCTCTAGCCAGAGAATCTAGGCCCTATTCTTAATAAATTGATTTATCAGTTTTAAGAGTGCATGTATTTCTAAATTGCTGCTTTAGCTATTTTCTGTAAGATGTACGTGTAGCAGAGAAATCAAGCTTCATATGGCAGTTCAATGTGAAATTCTTGAATTTAGTGTTTGATATATTTGCGTTTAGTTCAATGAATTTGTTAACTTGATTCATGTCAATGAACAATCAAGAAATGAACTTGACTCAGTATTCCTACTGCTACTTTCTAAATTAGCTACCAAAATGATAAATGCTGTTAAAATTTGGGAAGAAATTGGTATTGTTTCAGTCATGAAAGAATGAAGCCCATTGAAGGCTCTAGGCTAATAGTGACCATAGTGGGTTTCAGAACTAGATCATTTGTTGTCAAGAAAACGGTAAAACCTGAATCTGAAAGTAGCTGTGCAAGGCAGCTTATCATGATTATATGCCATATATGAGGTGTTTTGTTTAACACTATCAGCAACAAATTAAACTTTGTTGCATCATAAATTTCCTGTCATATAAACAGAGTACATTATGTCTGAAAAGTATGTCACTGTGTAGCTATCTTAAATAAGTATCTAATAAGGAGAAAAAATTAAAAAATTCTACTGACAGAATTTGACTTTGTAAAATATTAAGTACAGATTTCTGTTCTGCATGTAGTATAACTACTTAACATCTACTCTTTCTCTTCTTCCTTTTTTTTTAACTCGTACCTTCAGTTTGCAGAAAAATTTCAGGAATTCAAAGATGCTGCACAACTAGCAAAGGAAAAATCCCAAGAAAAGATGGAGCTAACAAGTACACCCTCTCAAGTGAGTATTATTGCCTCATTCAAGCCTAATACTTCATAGTCTGTGCTACTTACCGTATCTTTCGCACGCTGTATTAAAAAGGAACAGAGTACTTCACAGTTTCCTTGAATCCCCTCATCAGTCAGATAGAAGTGTCAAGAAGTCTAAGAATGCATTTAATATACTTTGCAGAAGTGTCAAAGGGGCTTGCTGTAATATGAAATTGTCCTTTTGTTTATTCCCATCCCTTACTTTAAGCTCTCCTCAGAAAATATGAGTAAAGATGGTATGCAGTTATGTAAGTCTATAGTAAAGACCATTTATGTTTTTTCTTATTGTATCTATGAAATCTCAGGTGATGCACTCATTACAACAAAAATTGAAGTTAAAAGAGCAAACTATATTTACTTATTTCCTCCTGTTGTAGTATTCATTTGTGAAATGTGTTGAAGGAAGATGGCAGATTCACATGTGGATTCTGGGGTTTTATTGTTAGCCATGTTGTAACAGAAGAGTTTATAAAAGACATCTCAAAATATGAACTGAGTTAATATAGACCTAACAGGAAAATAAATTTAGTCAAATTTACATTAGTTATGGCTAAAATTAATTTACTTGTAAATGGATGCTTTGAAATCACTTTGAAAAAATAAATTTCATGAGGCTTTTATGCCCCTCCCCTCCAGTGTTTCTGGCTGCATGTGTAGCTATTTGCTTTATTTTAAGCAATAGAAAATACAGAAATAGTTTCTCCTCTTGGAGGATGAAGCAGTTTTAAAACTACAGCAGGGGTTCCTGAGCTGAGTAGGGTTAATACAGCTGAGTCTTTTTTTTTCTGGGGAGTTGTCTTGGTTTGAAAGACAGATGCCTGCCATGGAATGCGGGAACCTCCCTTGGAATGGAAAATATTACCTCCTTCCCTCCAAATTATTATAACCTTGAAATTACAGGGCTTTCAAGCAAAGATATGGGAAAGGAATAACAGTTCTTTACTAGGATATATATTATATGTATATATATACACACATATAAAACAAGGCAAAAAAAAAAAAAACAACAGCAGCAGCAACAGGAAATAGGAAAAAACAGACCCAATAACAGCCTCTCTGGGCTGTCAAGCACTTTCCCCTTTGATGTAATTATGGTCACAGCTGGCAGGGGTGCTGTTGGCTCCCGGCCAGGCAGGGCAGGTGCAATGATTACCCCGTGACTGCAGGGGTGCTGTGGGGTGAGCTCAGCTGCCTTCTCCACACAGTTAATGGCGGTTCAGCCAGCGGAAGAGATAGGAAAGGGGCTTCATTTGCAAACCCACAGGGGCAGCTGGTCTCGGTGCCCGTCCGGATGGTGAAATGGGCTGTAGCAGGGACCTTGGAGCAGCAGGCTGGAACAGCAGAGGTGAGCACGCCCGGGGTAGCAAACAAAGTGACATGGGGTGTCAGGTTAAAGTGTAGCAAAAAAGCCTGAAGCAGTGGCAGAAAACAGCGGGGCTGGGCAGTGGCAGATGGGCTTCCGCAAGCAGTTGGAAGATGCTTCCTCCAGAGGGGGTCAGGGTCCCCTTTTCAGTGAGGTTGTGTGTTGAAAAGGCCCCAGTTCAACAGCTGCTCTTACGAGCAAAGACTCACCCATGAAGCAATGTGTAGACAAAAAGTCTGCAGTGGCAGCAAATCCTCTGGGCAGCAACAGTCTGGCACCAAAACCCCACCTGTCTCCACTCCGAACCTGAGAGAGAGAGAGCAAGGCGCTGAGCCCAGTCCCTCACTCCCCAGCCAAAAATCTTGCGGTATTTCTGCCTTTCCCAAGAGAAAACCCCCCAGCTAAGAGAGCAACAAACCGCACCCCTTCCCCCTTCCCTGGCCACATCTTTTGTCTCTCTTAAGTATCTGCTTTTTCCATCTCTTGGGCAACAAATGGGAGAAAAATTCCATGATAGAAAGAAAAAAAGGGACAAATCCTAACCTCCAACAGGAGTGCATCTTCATTCATGTCTTGAATGCTTTGCACTGCAGTATGCTCATGGTCTTTGATGGAACAAGGATGGCAAGCAGTTTGCAACATGCTATATGAATAGGTTTATTGCCACCAGAAAGCTGCATCATGTGTATTTCCAAGAGAAGTCAGTCGAAACCACAAGAATACAAAATGAACCAACCTCATGTTTTCCTAATAAGCATTTTGCCCAAGTGCTAGGTTGGCTTTTGCTGTTAAAGGGAAACTGCTTGCTCTACTGTAACAGGAGAAAATAAGGCATCGTTTTTTATTAGTTTTCTTGACTGTCTCTAAACTTCTCATAATTTCCATTAAGAAATACATAAATAATGGAAGTATTATAACCTACTATATGCTTGGACTTTAGAAACAGTGAAATGCTTCATCCAGGCCTCTAGTTGCTCAATATTATGGGCAGAACAACTACTCTGTTTCTCTTTTAACATGATTAATAGTCTGCACTCTAGTTAAATCTGAAACTGTTAAACTGAGTGACCTATTTGGTTTGGACATAAATTTGAACTACTCATTCAGAGACAAGATGCTTTTGTCTGGCAGTTGCCCAGGGTTAAAGCTTTTTCTTAATCTATATGAGCTATTAATATTGTTTATTTTCCAGATGCCCCTTTATACTTGAAGCCTAGCATTTTATACTGTTGTCAGCTATAGAAATGTTATCTCAAGCAATTGTATAATACACATTGAAAACTGCAATTTATTTACTGCATGCTTAAGAATAATTTCATATTCAGGCCTTACTTTTCATCTCTTGGCTTTTAGTGGTGTTAATAAGTTAGTGTGTTATTCCAAAAGATACAGTTAGTGCAAGTGCTGACACATCCACATAGTAGTCTTCACATACTTAATGCTTCTTATTAGTTCTCCAGAAAGAAGAGAGTTTTGAGCAGATGAGAGGTGATGACTTCACAACAGACTGCAGCGCTTCCATAGAGCTGGGGCTTATCTGAAGAAATTTATGTCCAGGGGAAAGATGAGTGCTTGGTACTGGGGAGGGAAGGTGGGACCCCAGAGACATTTGAAGAAGTACTTGCTGTTGTTTTGATTATCTGACAAGAAGTGGCTGTAGGGCACGTAATTCCAGTGTTGCCTTTCTCAATAATTTTACTTTTTTCTTTTTTATGTAGTGATCCTTTGCAGAGAGGGGAAGGAAAAAGAGGAAGAAGAGATATTTTCAGTGACCAGTCAAGACTTTGTAGGAACCTGGCTTTTAAAGGAAGTTTTGACAGGAAAGGCATTGGGAGGTAGTGTGTAAGTAGTGAGCTCTATAACAGTAGGTCAGTTAGCTGCAAGTGTCAATCCCTCTGCTGTCTTGAACTTTTAGATATCATTCTGCATTAAATTAATAATAGGTAGGAAGATGCTCCATATCAAAACTGTAAAATATACTTTTAAAACTTACATAAAATGTCTTACATTTCTTATGGTACTGCTGTAAAAAATGCATTCTTTTGTTCATGTCATAAACCCTATCTTACAGTGATAAGCCACCCATGATCTATTTTCAGTTACAGGCTTGCCTATGCACTGAAAGTGCAACACTTTCATCTGGAGTTCACTGAGCAGCATGAATCAATAGGCTGAAAACTGTGTGTGTACCACCTTTTTTTCCTCCTTTATTTTTTAAACTAATGTTAATTAGGCTCAAGTACAGAACTAAATAGTGCAAGTTGTGGGGTTTGCACCCTCACCCCATCAGTCTTACAGCCAGCTGAAGAACTGGAGCCTGAACCTCAGTTCTTTTTTCTTTTCCTAAGCCAGAATCTTTCTTCAGATATTACTTTTGACCCTGATCATATCAGATTAAGAACTCTGTTAATTCCTGAAATCATGTGGTGAGTAAATAAAAGTAGTCAAATAAATCAAAATAATCCAGTTCTTTCTTCTGTGGTTCTGAGACACTCCTATAATATTAGGAATAGCTATTGCCTGAAAAATTTTAGCATCACAACATTTTTATAGTGCAAGGAAGGGATTGGTTTTGGCAAAATGGTCATGGTTTTATCATCTTTTGGCTTTTTCTTTGAAGTACTCCATTTACTTCTGAACCTTGAAGAAAAAATGGGATATTATGTGAATTGCTATACTGGATCAAATGTTTCAGACATGGTATCTGAATCACTAGGAGGCAGCCTTATGCCATTGCCAGTCTATGAAGAAGAATGATGCCAAGGAAGTGTATGGAATACTTAATCAGAAACCAATACAATACTTAATAAAAAAGAAGCTGCAATTCTTTTGGTTTGTTTTGTTCATGGTTTTTGAATCACCTATCCCTCTTTTATTCCGTATTTAGTCACTGTTGGAGATTAAAATAAGTTTACTTATAGAATATTAGAATTCAGTTGTGTAGGTTTAACTGTAACTTACTTACAGCTTAGCATGAGTGGGCCCTGCTTAAAAGTTACCATAGGTGAACTCTAAATGAACTGTCAGCATGAATGGCTGAGCAGGGGAGGAAACAGAAAGACTGGATATCTTCAGATAAGGGTTGAGACACTGGAGGGCCCCAAGGTTTCCCCAAGTTGAAAGATTAGAGCAGTTAATATCCTGCCCACATGGACATGGAGGAAGAATCCAATGAGGTGTTAGAAGACCCCAGACCAGAAATCACCATAGGACCAAGAGGCATGTGCAGAGCATGTGGCGATCAGGTGCACAGACTGTAAGGGTGCTGTGGCAGTTTCATTTCAAAACCGGGCGGAAACATCAATTTTGTGTAGTGGTTTGGGTTCACTAAT
>VZSE01008519.1:208423-222892 GCA_013398275.1 Promerops cafer | reverse complement strand
ACTAGATTAAACTACAGAACTATATTTAACCTGAGAAGATAGGGTCCCATTTATCTAATCCTACTTTAGGAGCTTCTAATGTGTTACTGCAGCCTAACCCAGATATGCCTGCCAGCAAGTTCTCTGCTCTTTCATGTCAACTCAATGATGAGAGTACAATTTCATTGTAAAAATTGCTGCATGGCACGAAGAGTACTCCTGTTAAACATGGCAATCATCAATATAATCAGTAACCTAAAAATAAACTTCTGCCTAATTTAGCCCATATTTATAACACAGACTCTTTAATTGTATTATATTTGCTATATAACTATAGTTGGTGTTATTAAAGAAGAGATTCCTAAGGCAGGGGAATATGCAGTCAATGGAATCAGGTAAGTAAAAAAATTGGTAAGTTCTTTGACACTAAAGCATTCACTGCATAGAGCAGATGCCTGCATTTACAAGTCAATGAACACATGCAGAAATTACTGAAGGATGCTTTAGGACTCAAATTACACGTTAAGTGAGTTATTATCACAGTGCCCTCTTTTTGCCTTGAAAATCTACTGACAAGGATGCTCATCCATCTTAGAAATGTCTTCATCTCTCAGAGAGCATCCTCTGAGGGTCGGGCTTCCCCAGCTGAGGGTCCTGCATCCTGCCACCTGCCCGGCAGGCACATACGGCACGTGGGGATCAGCGGGGCCAGGGCGAGCGCCGCTCACGCGGCAACATCTGCTGGCTGATCAAACGTGGCATTAATGAAATGCTAAAAGCAGTCTATTCACTTCTGCGTGCTGAAAGACAGCTGTAGTGACAAAAGGTGTATGGGAAGAGCACCACATTAAGATTACAGATGGGAAAAGGAGCAGGGAAAAGGATGAAGCTGCTCAGAACATGCTTTCTGACTCAAGCCATCTACTGTAAACACCCTGCCAAATACAGTCATACATACATACAATCATGAAATCAAGCACAGCATGAAATGCAAAACTGTGATGTAAGAAACAAGGACAGGAATAATATTACTAAAGACAGAAGAAATAGTTAAGAATTCATCATTACAATTTGTCACTGCATCACACAACTTCAGTTCCCGTCGTTTACAGATTTGGCTGTGTTTAAAGGCTTCTTCACTTGAAGTTCATCTCAACAAATCATCCCAACACAAAAAATGTATATGTATAAAAATAATTTGAATTTCAGTGTCAGTAGTTGCTTTCTCTACACTGTGTCTGCTGATACTGCATATACAGGAAAAGCACTAAAAATGCAGTTCAAAGAGATGCCGTTTCTGACATATATTTCTATATTTTCTGTGGAGCACTAGGATGCCTTTCTCTATTATTATATCAGGTCCACTGATTTCAAGATTCAGAGCAGAGCAACTATACTAGGCATGGAGACATGGCATTCCCAAAACCAAACAAGGCCAATAGACCATAAACATAGTATCTTGGCTTCAAATGCTAATTATTTCCCTGCAAAAGCTGAAGTCCAGTGGGAAGTGCTTTTACTAATTTAGCTCTTCACAAAGGAAACAAAGAGATGTCTCAAAGATAAACAGTTTACATTTATTTTACTTAAATATTTTATAAAAAACTTGATGACAGGAAAACAACAAATAATGGCCTCCAATCTAGCAGAAATTTTGTCACTGGTTTGGTTTTTCACGTGAAATACATTAATTTAAATGCATCTCTCTCTGGGAGAGAGGGAGATGTGAATTTTCCTCCAATGACCCGGTCATTCAGATGAAGTGCAGAAAAGGAACCAGGCACTGAACCATCTCACAAGCAGCTACATCTTTGTGTAAACCATATTCTGCACAATGAGGTGAAATATTGGGAAGGAAAAGTCTAAAAGTTAGTTTTCTATAAATGTGGCTTTGATAAACTGAAAGATTGATATTTAGCATTCTTCTCAAGCTCAAGAAGGCTAATCTGTATGTCCAAGAAGAAAACAATACAACCAGTAGAAAACCTGGCATTAAACAATGACTCAGCATGCTGACTGAGCCTCAAGCTCTGAATAAAGTATTTATAACATATTCAAAATTTAGAAGGGTGGTTGCACTCACTCAAAGAGGAAAAGAAAAGGTATTAGTGAGCCAGTAGTAAGCTAACTAAAAGCAAAAATCGGAAATTAGAAAATAAGTAGCTTGCTATTTAAGAAAAGAAGAAAAGGTCACTTTTCTTAATGTAAGGGAAATTCATTAAAAAATATTTAACAAAAACACTGTTAATGCTCTGGAAATTTAGTCATCCAACATGACATGAAGTAAAAAGCTGACGCTGAATTCAGAAAGATAAATCCCATGCTTAGCACCAGTAAAATTTATTATAAAATATATTTCTTTGGCATTATAAAGGTAAATTTGAATCTGATTACTAACATTTATTATTACAAATGCATAAGATAAAGATGTATTATGAATATTCATGAAAGTGCATTACACAAATGCAAGATGATCTGTGCAGACTGAAATATATATTCTATCCTACAAAGAAAGATAATCTCAATGGAAGAAGCAATTTTGTAAAAAGGAAATGCAGAATGAAACACACACCAGAAAGAGCTGAAATTCAAGCTACACAGGAGGCTTAGGTGTTACATGAACAAAGAAGGAAGAAAATTCATTTCTCAATAAGTGAGAAATCATGCTATGAAGAAAAAAAAGGAAGCGTATCCACTAGGTATACAATAATATGCAGATTATGGTATAGTGATATAAAACATCAGCATATAAATTCTACTTATCAAAAACAGAATGACTTTTAGCCAGGTTAGAAAATGCAAAGCTGAGCTCCAACTTAGAGATCAACACTATGAATGTGGCATCTTCCTACTGGCTCAGTATCTTGTCCAGAAGACAAAGGAATTTGTTCCCTTCCTGCCACGTGGATAGGCAGAACAATAACTAAACAGCCATAAGTTTTGAGTACACTGCTTTCTGCCTTATCAAGAACAGGATGATAGTTTTGTCTCCTTGACATACTTCCACAGCCAGCACTCCAAGCACAGATGCAGGAAATCAAATTCCCTTGGCATTAAAAGATGAAATAAATCTCTGCACAGAGACTATTATTCCCCACACATATACTCAGGAACAGAAGCAGAGTCAAATTCTGATCCAACTGGAAGATTGTCTTTTTGCTAGTTGCAGTGATGTAGACATCAATTCTGAACTGTATTGCTCAGCATCACCACAGGAATACCCAAGGCAAAAATCACTCAAACATGTCTGGCCACATACTGCAGGTTAAGGCCCCTGTGAAACCCAATGTTCTTAGAAATGCTTTCCTTATTTTTTTTTTCCTTGTAGTAAAAAAACTGATTGTACATGATTTTAAACACAAACACCACAGCAGTCTACTCCAACGTTACAAAACCAGAGAAAGAACACAAAATTTAATGGAACTTCTTGAGTAATGAAGCTTTGATATTTAATTGATTTGCTTGAAACTATGAATTGCCAAAACCAAAACAGTGTTTTAACCTGACAGTCCCACTGAGACCAATATTGCATACTACACTGCATTCTAAGCTGTTTATTAGCAAAAACACTCCTAACAGCATGCAGAAAAGACACTGCCATCACAGGGCTGCCTTTGAACCTCTGCTTGCATGGTTACAGGATAAAGCTTCATTTTCACATCTGCATAGGTACCACCCAGTCTAGTTTGAAGCCCAGATGACAGAACCAAGGGTTGACAGCCTTCAGTGCCACTCTACAGCTCTACAAGTCAGCATTTCTTGCAACTCATTTCCAACATTCCTCTTGGACTCAGGTGTTTATTAGTTTATGTTTATTTAAACAGCATTTAAGTTTTCAGCCACCATTTCTCCAACATATTGCTCACCTAAGTCAAACAACCCTAGATACCACAATGCAGAATATTAGCTAACCAGAGAATCACAGAACATGCTTCTCCAATGGGATCTACAAGCTTCATACAACACAGAGGATGGCGCTGGGACACACTTTAAAATATCTGAAAAAATACATACTCTTTAATCAATGGGATGAAGTCTCTGTAAAGGGGTGTCAAGTTAGAGTGGATTTGGTCTTGTTTAACTGGCTGTAAGTTAAAAGACAGAAGTGGTCAAGGAAAAAAGACCAGGAACAAACCAGGGGATCTGCAGTCAGAATGGTGAGTGCATGTGCAGGACCAGGTTCCAAAAGGGAATCATTGATGCTGTCAGTGAGTCATAACATCTCAGTGGAGCACACTGAAAACATTCACCTGAAAAAAAAAAAAAATAGGGAAAAAAAATCCAGGACTACTTGACAGTTTTCCACAGAGGAGAAATTATTAATAGTCACAGAAGCCTTGCTCAGGAATTTTAACACGTGTTTCAAGCCATCTCTCTGCTCTTGATGTTTTGTTTGACCAGTCTAGCACAATTTTATGTGCTACCCCAGAAGTGCCACAAGACAGATCTCCAGTGTACCACAGGTGTCTAAGTTGATATCCAGCTAAAGCACATGTGGAGGACAGGCCTGCAGTTTACTACAAAAGATTAAGAACACAATCAGGTTGACTGACCTCTCCCAAATTTATGTTAAGATGAAATGTTTCTTGTCTCTGTAACAGTGGCTTTTATAAAGACAAGGAGTGAGGTCTTTTTTCCTCTGGAGTTGCATATGTGCTCTTTGCATAGCAAGTTACAATGGGGACAGCAGTGGCTATGATCCCGTACCAATGGTGCTCCCATGCAGCACCTTCAGCCACCTAAATGAATGTGACATGCAGCATTTCCACCAAACACCTTGGGTCCAAGCACACTTTTAAAAGTCACTGCAAAAATTAACAACAAAGTTCTCAAAACATTAAGAAAGACAATCTGATACATTACTTAGAGAAAGTTAAATCCTATTTGGCAAAAACAGGTAAGACCTTGGCACGCAATGCACAACATCTGAGGATTTCCACACTGATGTGCATCTCCTGAGAGTTACCAAAGCACAAGCATTATTTTCCCTGCTTATGTGCTCCATGCAACATGGAAGCTGTAGGGATACACATTACTGACAGAGTCACTCAGAAAGACCAGTCTCAAAACTGACTCTTCATTTTTTCAGTAGGCAGGAGCACCCACCACCTGCACAACTCACTGCAGCCTTGCACCAAACACTTACTTCCAAATATCCAACTGGAGGCTCACAGACCTGTAGTGGACTGATAAACCAGCACTCTCAGGGCAATAGTCACTGCCTTCTTTATTGCCTTTGCCTTCTCACTGGCAACAATGAGGCAAACGCTGCATGTACACACTAGGAAAACTCTCCTGCTTCAAAGGCACAGCCATTTCTTGTCATCCAAAACCTACTAGGGAGTGTGAAGCAGTAAGAATATACACCCTGTCCTGCACCTAAAGTGTTAGTCTATCAAGAGTCTACAGCAATTATCAACACAGGCAAACCACATAGCCAGGAACTGCAGTCTGCCAGGTTAGCACACAGATCCCTTCACGACCAGTCAGCAACTCCAAGCTCAGAAACAACACAGAGTTATTGCTTGTGCACCTCCAGTGCCTTCTACATGCTGTCTCCACCTTCTGGAAAACTTCATCCAGGTCTGAGGTCTGCCACCAAATAGAACAGCCTCAAACACAGAGAGCACATGCAGTTGGAGGTCAAATGCATCAGTGGTTGAAGAATACAGCTCCTGAACACTGAAGCCTACTGAAAAATGCTAAGAAATTAAGTTCTAGGGCAGTTCAAATGAAAGGGCTTGGCACGTGAACTGAAAACAAAACTAAGGACAACCAATGAAGTCCTAACAACACAGGTATGGATGATACAAAGTTTTGTTACATGGATGTTCACAGGTAGGTTTAATGAGTCTCAGAACTACAATACAACCTGATTACATTTATTGAGATTGTAATTCATTAGTGTACTGCATTAGTTCTATACTAATATAAAGAGTTAGTACCACAGAAGAAGGTCTGTGCACTTCTTCAGTCACTAAAGCTTTCTTCGGTGGCTCCAAAGTCATATTTGTCTACTAAAATCCTTGGAATACCAACTTACAGTCCCACTTTTCAGGGCAGGTTTCATCAGTCAAAAACACCTGCAGTATGGGCCATGCTAAAAGCTGAGGAAAAAATCCAAACTTTAGACTTTACCGCAGATTATTTACTGCTGATTAAAGAATGATATATATGTAATCAAAGCACCAAAACTGTAGCAGCTCTTCCCATGCACAGAGGTCAGGGTCACAATGAGTGTAACTCCTACTGTCAACCTCACTGCCTAGACTGCTTGTTATTTACATCCAGTGCAAATTCAGAACTCATGCAATAAAGGTGATGAATGTATGGATTATGGATCAGTATTATACAGACTGTAGCTGAGATGCGAATCAAATGAGTCAGTATCAAGAGGGTTCTTATTTTTCTACTTTAAAATCTACAACCTTTGCAAGTGGGAAGTCATGACAACATTTCTATCACCCAGAGGGTGATGTGCATCTCAGGCAGTATGAAACAGGAAAAAGAACAAATGCTTTGTGTAATTCAAAACCTCCAAAAATAAGAGCTTCATATTGTACAGCTTCATTGTTAAAGAATGTATCTCAGACTTAATGATTCCTTCCACATTAAAAAAAAATTGTATCAGAAAACAGAATGACATGGCTTAATCTGTGCAGAGCATGCACTCCTCCATCACGACAAAGCACAACAAAATAAGAACATGTAGCACTTTGACATCAACAAAGCTGCCTACATAGACGCCCACTCTATCTTATTTTCTCTGCAGCATATTCTTTTAACTCACTCATTTCCTTCTGCATCTTTCTCACCGTTGTTGACTTATCTACTTCCCATACAGATTCTTCAGACTTGTTTTCACATGAAGACTGACCATGGAAATAGTTACTCCCTCACAGACAGTTCAGAATACAGCATCCATTTTAATTTTTCCTTCTCCCGCTATATTTATATACCAATAAAAATAATATCCTTGAGAAACAGAGATGTTATTCTAGAGTATCTGAAATACCTAGAGGAGGAGAGTTATTCTGCAGATCTAAGCTTCATGCTGTGATAGATTCACACATTTGTTCCCACCTCCCAGTAAGGAGCTGGCAATTACTGCATTCCAGTGCAGGACCATGGATTTTTTCCAGCTCCCTTATTCCACATTCAAGTTACAGCAGATTATGGCAGCTGAAGCAGCAATGCATTTTTGGATCAGATGTGCAAAGGCTAGACATACTGGACTAGGTATGAAAGAGCAAATGTGCAGTATATATTGGGGGGGTTTTCTGCAGATCAGAATTATTGTTTTTGACAATCATGATATTTACAGCTCTGCTTTACTGACTTTATACTTACAGATCTAAATCTTAAGAAATGCACTGTATTTATTACCACAAGCGATAAGGGAACACATCCCTCTAAAGGTTTTAGATCCTTCTCTGCTTTATGTGAGAAAACAGCAAATAATTGGAATCCTGTGTTGCTTTTGTGCTATCTGAAGGATTAGCCTCTCCTCAGTTCCTGGACAATACATATATTAAGTACACAAAGTGCTGTGATTAGAGCTTAAACACTGTTTAAATCAGATACGTCTCTAACACATCCCCTTTTAAAGCATAATTTATCAATATTATGCAATTATGTTAAAGTGCTAGTATGCAGGAATCTTCTATTTTACCCGGTTCATCATATTGGCTGATAAAACAGATTTCTCTGTATATTAATTATTGGAGTATTTTCTGAGTACACACAAAATTCTCAGCATTTAAATTTTCACTCTTAAAAACCACAGCATTTTTTACCCAATACCTAAATTCCTAATAGCTCACTAAACAGACAGACTAAATCTAGCTCAGATATACCTAACCATGGCTATGGTCACAGTTCCCTTTTTGAGGCAGAAGTAGGCATCTACTTTTTAGACTACACATCATCTAGGAAAGGCTGAAGTGAAAAGATGGAGAAAAAAAGTACAAAAAATCCTAAAAATATTTCAGGCTTTCTTACACAGTGGACAGTAGCAAAAAAAAAAAAAAAAATCCATCTGCAAGCAATAATACATACACAAAATATTTGTTATTGACATAAAGGCAGGGTTGGTACAGTTAGCTGAATGCAGGAAAGCTTTGTGGTTTTGCTGCAAGAGGTAGTAATAGCTCCAACCTCCTAGCTGGTCAAATATAGAATCTAAAAAATTCTGAGAAATTTCAGCATATGATGGCAATCTATTAAAAAAAATCCAAAGAAAGCCAGACAAAACCCAAAATAAACAAACAAACAATAACCCCCCCACCAAACCAAATTAGAAAACACTAATAAAGGGATATAATGAGTTGTCAGGAATAAAACAGTCCAAAAGAATCATTATTCAAGGTGACTCATTGCAAAGAATATAAGTTCATGCCATTCTTCAGTGAAACTTGACCAAAAATACAAAAAAGGCCCATCTAACCTCCACAATCAAGCATATATGTCTTGAGTTCTGGAGCAGGGGATTTATCTTCAAGACTTCAACCATTTCACACATGTAGTTTGAAATCGTCCAAAAAATGCAAAAATTAGTCATAGGGGACTCAGAGACAGCAGAAACATTTAAGGCTCATTTCCGTAGGAAGCCAGGATACAGCAAATGTAATTAAAGTTTTTAGTAAGAGTTTTCCATTTTACTGAAAAACTCAGAATTACCAGAACAGACACTAAGTGTTGGGGGACAGCATCATCCTCCCTCCTATCCTATGTGGTACAGGCCAAAGCCTCATGCAGAAGCTAATAGGATGATTATCTTGAGAAGGATTATGCTGCACAGAGAAGCTGAAAGTCTGCCTTTGTGAGAATTAAGTCCATCATCCTTACTGGTCAGCTGAATTATTTTATTTTGCCCTAGTGCAGATAAATTATCACTTGGTCTTTTTTAAAATGAGTGTATCTCAAAGAACATCGATATAAGAAGGTGGGATAAAATGTATTTACAGACCTTTTATTTTGGTTTAAGAACTAAGGAGTCCAGAAAAGGATTCAAGAGGAAAAAGTAATTCATTCTTTTACAAGAAATAAAAGTCTGCCACACTAAATTAGCAGAGTATAATTATAATATAGTCTATACCTAACAAGCTTAGCAATGAATGATTGAGCCATGATCAAATGCCAAGATGTGACTCAAGTAGATCAACATAAGGTAAAAACATTGTGAAAGTGCTGCTTTACACCTTGAAATGGGAAAAAAAGGTCTATTCTTGGGGTTTAATTTCTCATTTCTAAGCAATTTAGAGAAGGAGCACCTCCCAACGCACTCTCTCTATGCTGATAGGATCCATATAGTGAAGAAAGTACTACAGGAAGCAGTTACTCCAAAATCAGAGAAGTACTTGCACATTAGAGACTCAAACAGAATGAGAACCACCATCTCACAAAGTAAAACCTTCACCCTAGAATCATGTCCTGATTAGACTCAGGGTAGACATGCATCACATCACCACAAGTATTTATAAACATGGATAATAAGCTTGTTCAGAGAATTAGCAGTTCACGAAAACAAGGCTTGTATCTTTGGGTGGTAGTTGAAATGCAAGCTAGTGAGAAGAAATTCAAAATACTGGACATTTTTTTAATAAACAGAAGCATTACAGAGCAGTAAATAAGAATCTACCATATGCTGAATACTACTCTGGATAGAAAACAGAAAAAGAAAATAAAATCTCGGCCTCATAATCACTGACATTTTGGGAAGTCTTAGTAAAATAGTCTGCTTTAGTTAGATAAGGTGTTCCTTGTTCTGAGTGTTGAAGAAGAGGAATAAGATAATTTTGGAAGAATCCACAGAGGATTGTTCTGCAATGGCTCACTCTTACTCTCATCATACAAACAATAATAATAATAACAATAATAGCACCTCAGTTTCAATTACACCAGCATAACACTTGGCTCACCTCATCTTAAAATAAATAGATAATGTTAGGATTAAATTTTAGTGCGTTATACTCATAGGGGAAAACAAAAAAATCACCTCCTCACCTGCACAGAAAAATCAAAGCAATCAGATATGCAGACAGTGCCCATAATGAAGGCTGACAACTATGTTGCCCATAGCCAAAGGGACAGCATTTATTGAGGTTACACCCAGGAAACCAAGCATTTCATCTGCAGCACATGCTGAGCATCAGTGCTAAATCAAAAGTGAAACTGCAAAATGCAGCTATGCGACTCTACTGACACTTTCTTCCTGGATGGAAAGGTAACAGCTATCACAAGGGCAACTCAAAGCTTTCAACAATAATTTCTTGTCAAATGCAAGTTAAATTTAAATGGCACTACAAAATATGAAAAAACACTTTCTGAAACAGCTCTCATTTCCCTTAATTCTATGGTAGGGTGCTAGAAAATGGGCAACATGGTGTTAAGATGGGATAAAAGTGAGAAAAAACTGAACAGAAACTTCAAAGAGTTAGGAGAGACATCTTGATCCTCCTACAGTTGTGGCTACATTCAGCATTTAGTAAGGAACAAGTAAGCAACACATGAACAAATACTTTTAATATAAATAGCTCCTCTCTTAATTTTACACTGATTACAGAATGCCAGCTTGCAGATTAAATATACAGGTTTTTAGAAACATCTGCAAGATACAAATTAACTAATATTTACATCAAAGTTCTCTTATTATCAGAACAAAGATGTCCTTCAGCCATCTTCCACTAAAACAAAGTAAAGTCAAAGCAAAGCAAACCAATATTGAATGTGCTTTTTGAGGATGACATAACTTCTATTAAAAAGTCTATTCATTACTTCTAAACATTTCATAATTTAAGTGATTTTTGCTTCAATTTCCCTTTCACCTCCAGAAGCTGGTTTCAGTTTACTGAGTTATTCAGCATGTTAACAGGACAGCACCAAAACAAATTAATGTGCATGCATGTTTATGTTTTTATAAAATGGGCATTAGGCCCATAACAACCAAGGATATAAAGATCAATTAGAAATTACCACTCTATATCTTTGTCTTCATTGACATGTAATTTCCCGTTGTGAACAAGATACAGAGTGACTACAATTTTCTGTGAACTAACAGAACAAAAATAAACTAACAAAATTCCTCACTACATCCAGTACCATTCCTAACTTCATAGTTCCAGGTGGGAGCTTCCCAAATACATCTGGCTCTTCATGTGCATTTATGCATGTGTTTGGGAGCCTATATGCTAAAGAAAGAATGCATCAAATCCAAAGGTAGCTGTGGAATCAAATGCCAGATCCATGAGCTTGGATTGTGTTGAGAGGAAAAGGGGAAGAGCTCACCTACCACAGCACATGGCAGAAGCTTCTCTTCAGCTGCTATTCTTATTAGACAAACAAAAACATGAAATATTGCAAGTAAGGAAGTAACCAACCATGTTTTAGTGATTTCTAAGAAAGGCCTGCAAAAGCATTCCATCTGCCAAAGTTCTATGATTTACAATAATGTGCAAAGGATGAAAGTATCGTGGAAAAAAAGAATGAATGAAAAATTAGTTTAAACTACTACTGTGATTCCATTCTTCCCCACTGACAATGAATCTGTATCACTTTGATTGAACTACTATAGATTTTTCCCTTCTACTGAAGTTAGGGCTGATAACGTTTGCTATTTTAAAAAACCTTAGCCAAAACTAAACAGAAGAAACAAAATTTGCATACAGGAGTAAAACTTCCCAAGATGGAAAAAACCCCACTTTTTTAGATCATTAACTCAAGATGTTTTATTGTAACATGTGAAGAAAATAATGACCATGAAATGGATTTTCCTTGCTAATGCTGAGTAACATTGCAATAAGTGCCCTAAATCAACAATTGTTCTAAATATGGAAATTTTTTTATGAGAAACAAGAGATGGGATGCATTTGTGCATATCAGTACACAAAGCTGCAATTAAGGTTTTGTGCATATTGTGAATATTGTGCCTTCAAAATGAAGCAGAACAGAGTTGATGAAAGATGAAACCAAAAAAAAATCAGGTGAGGAAGGGTTTGATGTTTCCTTTGCTTGATGGCAGAGCAACTTTGGTTCAAAATTAATAAATGGAGACACAATAATCAGTTGTACCTGTCCAAATATGCTCTTACACAGAAGCACTGTGCAACCAACCTTGCTTTTATACAAGCGGGCAATCCAATCTCACGTTCTTCAGTATTTTCTGCTCCCTGACTCGTATTTATGCCACCTCCATCTGGCCTTGCACAATCCAGAAATACAGCCCAGGCCCATTTCTTTCTTCATATAATTGCTACTCCTACATCTCCCATCTTCCATCATAATCTAACCAAAATGTTCTACAAGACAAAAATCTATACATGAAAGTAACTGTAAACATTTGCATACTGACAAATAATACTTAAAGGCAGAAACTGACAGCAGAGCTGGGATGAACTGCAACAAAGATGGTGCTGTGGACATAAATGTACTAACTATGGAAAACAAAACATGAGCTTGAATGAGATGGACCTCTAAGAGAAGAATCTTAAGAAACCTCTGCTCTATCACTGTCTTGGAATTAACATTTTAACAGAGCACATCTCTTTCAACGCAAGCCTCATTTATACCTCAGGTTCAACACATGGCCTCTTTTGAGGCTATTCCAACTCTTGTATTCCTGTAACAATCTAAGACACTAAAGGAGCATTAATTTAAGTGGAGAGCAGAGCATTGCTCAGAGCAGAGCATTTCCAAAAAGCTAATGGAAATAAAAAGCCTTTATCTACATGCAGGAGAACTTAAGTATGTTAGGCAAATCTCTACACCAATGGCCTCTTAGAGTACTTGTGTCTCAGCCTGTAGCAGACAAGTCCCAGTGCCTCAGTGAAGGAGTCCTAGGGGTGGCCCCCTTGAACTTGTAGAGCACCTCTCCCAACAGTGGTCTCTCTACCCATAAGAAGAATCATCTCTTCCATGAGATCCAAGATTCCTGGCCCTTCTGTTAAAATCTCCAATATATCTATTCAAAGATTAGATTCATTGTAACAGCCTACCTACATGCACCCATCCAGAAACAAAAACTCAAACTTCAAAAGACCCCACACTACCTCAGGCGCAAGCAACAAAGTCATGCCAGTGAACCAAGAAGTACAAACAGAGCAGAGACAGAAAACAAATGTTCTAAGCCATACAGAGTATCCCAGCTTCTGTATCACAGTAACTAATTTTAGCATTATTAACAAAAAGGCATGTGTTTTTTCAATGCAGAACAAAAATATCATCTCAAAAGATAATTAAGGCAGAATTTGAAAGTCTTTAGAAAAACCTTCCTGCCTAAATGCACCATGAATTAGTGCGTCTTACAATCACAAAACATTTCTTTTCAGCAGCTTTTGGAAAACCAACACGAAGATATTCACCCCTTGCCATATAAAACCTGAAACTGAAGCTGGCATCTCACAGAGATGAAACACAGCAGACCCTAATAAGCATTACAGAATCCATCTCCTGCAAAAATATATAGGCACATCAAGCTTTCTGTTGGTGAGACAAACCATGTAAGAAGACACACTACTGTGTATACGTGATGGGTTCTAAGCATAGGGCAGGGATCTCATGGAGCAAAAGGAATCTCTGAATGAAGTGGGTCTCAATTCCTTCCCCCTCACAAAATTTGCTAGGATTTCTTTTCCTTCTTCTCCTAATAATTATATTTATTTTAAAATAAAAAAAATACAGTCAGTTATAATTAACATCATTTCTTATGACTGTTTGATTAGGCAGTGTGGTGCATGGAAGTCATCAGTCAGGCTAGTAAATATATAAATACCTAACAAAAATAATTCTTGCTTGTTAGTTAAGCCTGTGTTCATCCTCCTCTAATTTAGAGATCCTGCAAATCTGCAGTGACTTGCAGGCCTAGCCACTGCTTTAAGGGCTGATGGAAAGAACTTTTTTTAAAATCTCACCCATTCACTAGAACAAACCAGTCTTGATGGGAAACCAAGAGAGAGAAATTACAGTGTATGCAGATACTCCTCTGATCCAGCCCGCAGGAGTGATCTGTTCTGTAGTGTTGCCATAGAAAATGGAAAGGAAGCCTCCAATTAGGGACGAGGTCACATTTAAGCAGAGATATTATGTAAA
Organism: Promerops cafer; assembly: GCA_013398275.1. Lineage (NCBI taxonomy): Eukaryota > Metazoa > Chordata > Aves > Passeriformes > Nectariniidae > Promerops > Promerops cafer. The sequence goes on along the minus strand of VZSE01008519.1, from coordinate 208,828 downwards.
TATCAGCCAGCCAACCCCTGAAAAAAAAAAATAAAAAAAAAAAAATAAAGGCCTCATCCTGCGAGCCCTCCAAGGGCAGGCCTCGGGTTTGCTCCTAGAACACCCCTGCCAGCAGGACCCGGCTTGCGGGAGCAGGTGCCAGCCCCGGAGGCTGCCCCGGGGACCCCCGGCACCGCAGGTACAGCCCGGGAGGGGGGCGGGCGGCAGAGCCCTTCAGGGCCGGGATGCTCTGGACCGTCATGCCGCCCTGCCGCGGGTACCGGCGGGGGTGGGGGAGCCCAGGGAGCCCCCAGAGCTCTCCCCGCCCCTCCGCGGCCGCGCCCGGCCCGCTGATGGCTGCGGGGGAGTGCGGGAGGGCGGGGGCCGGCAGGGGACCGGCCGAGCGGGTCCCCTCGGCGGGCGGGA
>VZSE01008519.1:188255-208177 GCA_013398275.1 Promerops cafer | reverse complement strand
CGGCAGCGCGGCCGCGCTGGCTCCGCGCTGGCTCCGCGGGGCTGCGGCTCCGGGAGAGCTGCCCCGCGCGGGGCCGGGCGCTGTGCGCGCCACGGGGATCGGGTCCCCTCGCTCGGTCCCCGCTTCAGCAGGTGCGGGCACAGAGTGCCGAGGAGGATGGACCCATTTAATTTTTTATGTCACACAAGAATTAGACACGGAGTTGTCAGATCAACTTAGCTGCCGGACGCCTGTAAATCCTGATGCCATTTAAAACCTCGTCCTTTTGTCAGAATGGGAGAATATCAGCTTGAAACTCCCGGGCCCAGGCTTTGCTGTGCGTTTCAAACCAGACTGACTCCTCCGTGCCGATGTACATCGGCTGTGAACGCACCTTTACTAAAATGCTGTTCGTGATTGTATTTCTATTGATGCAGATTCGGTGATGACCCAGTGAATGCAGCAGAAATGTGTTTCTGTGAGCCAAGTACCAAGATCTCAGGGAGTGGGAATGGTCATGATAACTGTCTCAGTGTTATGTTGATGGCTTATGCAGTATTTGTGTAAATTGGCCCCGAATCAAGGAGAAAATAAGTTTGCCACTCCGTTTGTTTTGCTGTTGTTGTTTCTGCTGCTGTAGTGCTAGGTTTGTACTTAGTTTAAAAAGACAAGATGAGTATGGTAAAATAGATTTGAAACAGGAACGACAATATACAAGAAACATGCATCAGCCTCAGAACGTGCTCAAAGAGGTAGGTTGATGCAGTTCAGCAGAGACAGCTCAGGGCAGCATCACAGGCACAGAAATTCGAGAAGGGAACACTTCAGTATTGCAGATAAAACTAACTCTATTGATGACCACATTGAATGATTAAAATCCAAATTGGAATGCACATTTTAACAGTCAAGTCAATTAAACAGAAACGCCTTTTGATACTAAAAGGGAATATGCATTACTGGGCAGTGTGAAGCAACACTTAAATCTCTTTCCAAAGGGAGGCATTTCAAATAGAACCTAAAGGAATTCTTGTAGCCAGAATAACCCCAAAACTTCCTTCTCTGTAGAGAAAATGCTGCTTTTGATTTTAAAATCAATACAAATTGAATGTCCCAGTTGGTGTTAATTATTTAATACAGTTAATTTTTTGCATTTTCTAAGAAAATTTCAGGTATAAATGTTTGATACTTAGGCTTTTAAAAAATGCCAACACATTTATTAGTGTCTGTGTTCCAAGTCTGAATTAATAAAACCAGAATAAGCAGCATGATATGCTTTAGCTGCTATCTAACTGTTCTTCATAAGAGTAGGAATCTGGGGCCTTAGTTCTGGCCCTGGTCAGGGAGAGAAGAAATTGGAGCTCATAAATAATATATGGATGGCGTTATATTAGTGTTGTGTCTTGTAAAAGGATGCAGTGTTGTGTTCTGAAAAAAGGCAGGATGTTCTGTATAGGATTTGTTTGTAATGGGTTGGTGATAGGGTTCTTACAGGCAAAGTATTTTCTTATTAAATAATTTTCCCTTGAAATTACTTGAAAATAAAGAAGTATGGTTTATATCTTAGCTAGCACCTTGTTTCTCAGTATTTTTCATTAATAGACATGTTTGAGCTTTTTTTTTTAAATTAACATAAATTTGATTTAATTTAAAAGTAAGGTGATTATCTTGTCTGCACAGAGTCAAACATACTATCTTCCTGTCAGACATGGCTCTATAACCTGCTGTTCCATTCAGCTGGAGAGCAACCATCACTCCATGAACCCTAAAGCATTCTGTTGAGAGCTTGGAGTTTGACATCCACTAATATCTAGAAGCTGAGGGACCATCTGCACTGCACAGATCTACTGTAAAGATGCTCCCATCCCCAAGTGCTGTTAGTGGTCATGGAATAGACAAGAGACTGACACATTAAGTGAAAGGAAAGATTTATAATCTGGCCTGTTTTTTGTTTGCCTGTTTATCTACAACAGTGTGCTATCTTACTGGAGGAAAACTACTGGGTCAAGCCCAAGTTCACACTGGAATTCGGTGGGTCAGCCAAAAATTAATCCTGATATACCCTGGTAACTGTGGTGTCCCTGCTGATGTGGGAAGCTTCTGAACAGCACAAGCAGAGTGTGAAGCTGTGAAATACAGGAGATGTCTGCAAAGGAAGAGAAGTCTTTTGCCCAGGTATCGGCTGATTTATTACCGCTGATTGTTTGGCTAGTGTGTTACCAGCTTCCTACCTCTGCTATTAGTGATTGCTAAAGCAGACTGAAGTATTGAATCTGAAAAGTGATATGTGAGACATCAGCAAGAAAATACTCAGCTCTGTTCTGGATTCCTTAAAAATCAGTGCAAATTCTTCATTTAGTTCAGGAGGAATAAAAATGACTCTTTGAAGTAACACTTAAAAAATGCTCTAAAAACCTTCTGATAACTTTGCGACTATGCAATTTAGAATTAGAAGCACTTTGACTTTATTGCACTCATGCTGCAGTAATATATTAAGTAGAAAGCAAAATAAAATTTCAAGGACAGGCCAGAACTGAAAAGTTAATTCATTTTTAGTATTGATATTCTCATTTTAAAGAGCTTTAAGCCTGCAGACTAGCAGAAGAATATCAGACTCCTTGCTCTATATTTGCCTTTTAATCCTAATAAAAATCTCTTATAAACAGAGGTGGTCCTCCTGTTCAGTTAAAACTCAAAGCGTGAGAAGCTTTTAAAGCTACAGCTCTTTTTGTAATGCCTTAAGCTTTTACATTCTTTTATAAAAAAAAAAAAAATCCTAGAGCACATTTGAAACTGATTTACACAGAGGGGACCAGATTATTTGCTGCTGTAAATGTAAAAGTGGTGCACTGATTATTTTTTTGTAATTGTTGTTGCTATTATTGTTAATGTTATCAATACTATTATTTAGAAATCAGAAATACCCACTCAAAAAACAGGAGTTTTTTTAAACAGTATGGGTTTTTTTCCCATTGAAATGCAGCCATCTGCAGGCAGTTATATAATAGTGCATAGCAACAGTACAACAATTATGTACAATATATGGCTATATTTAAGACTTCTTACAGCACTGATTATTATGAATGTTAATACTGCTCAGGACAAGCAATAGAAAACTTCTTTTAGGGGAACCTTAAGTTGACTGACTATAATTATGCACTTTAAAGGGTTTGGGTGTGATCTTTTATGGGAATGATTTTTCTAGAAAAGATGGATTCAAGACATCTTCAGAAAGCCTGGCAGATCTGGAGTCATTGAAATGGAATGAGGTTTATTCTTCTAAGTTATTGTGGCATTGTGAAACTTGCAGTGGATTTTCATTTAAAACAGTCATGTTTTAACATTCATTTGATTTTTTTTTAAAAAAAAACACTATTTTCAGATTCAAGCTTTCTGGAAAGAGCTGGCTTGATTTTCTGTAGTTGAGATGTGTTTTGCTCAGAGAGCTGGCTGCTAAGTGTCTGTGTATGGGATGCCTGGGCTCCCTCTCTGCACTGTGGGTGAATCTCTGGCAAGGCTACCTTGGCCCTGGAGCAGAGGTGCCTTTTACACACCCCAAGAGAATCTGTCTTGCTTGGAGTTGTGTACAAAATTGATAGTGGCCCCAACACATGCCAAAAAAAAAAAAAAATCACCTACCATGCTGCTGAATTTGAAAACACAGGATGTGTGTCTGCTGAACCAAAAGGGAAGAGGCGCTGGCGTGCACAGCTCGCAAGCTGGGACCAATAAAGGTTTGGCCAAGGTCAGAACCCGCCCACACCTGCCAAGAGTCGTGTGTGCAGCATAAAAATCTTTCTACTGCACATAGAATCTAATCTTCTTTTACAAATGGTCGAAACACTGATATGACAAGTTGCAGTGTATCTTCTTAGAGATGTTCTCTCGTCTTTCTCACCCTATTGATGGGTTTTGCCTTAGGTGGGTGATGGTGTAATATCCAGAAATAGCATGTGTTACAAACTTGTGCTTTTAATAGGGAGTAATTACCATGCACAGGTATAAATAGCAGCCTAAGGAAGTAGACTGCAATTAAGAGTTGAAATATGTCGTTTAACAATCATAAGTTGTGTTTCTGTATTGTACTGGATAGATTGTACAATATTCCTTTCTTTTGTGTGTCAGCACGTGTCTGAGCAGATATGTATGCACTTTTAATGTTTTCTTGCACCTGTTTTAGAGAAGTCACTTATTCCTTAATAGAGGGGGAAGAGTCTTCTGGGAATATACACCCTGAAATTAGGATTTATTATAGGCTTTATGTACAGCTGACTTGGTTAAAAGCTGCCTTGCTGTGCACTCATCTATCAAATTAAAAATGACAATATAAATAGATGAAGTTAATGACTATGCTGTGGAATATGGGAATAAAGCATTTGACTCATGTTAAAACAAAGGGGAAAACTGAAGATTCACAATATATTAACCCATGTGTGGTCAAAGATGCTGCTGTAGAAGCAAGCACTAGTGCTTTGGATGGCAATTGATTTCTCATGCTATGCTACCTGCAGAGCCCTCTTTAATGCGTATGCTGAGATGATTAGCTGTAATAAGGAGAGGCTAGGGATTAAAAGTGTAAAAATAACAGCCATTATACTTCTTAGAAGGAATTCTCTGGGGATGTGTGCCTGTGGCTCACTCATGCTTGCTTTACTACATGATGTACTGAGCCTGTCAGAGCTTTGTTGAAAAAAGGCTTCTAAACATGGCTGTTAAAATCATGACATTTTGGTGGACCATTTTTTCTCTTTGCATTTCTTTTTTCTTTCTTTTTAAGAATGAGTTGTTAATGACCACCTTGACTTTCTGAATACAAGATCTTATAATATTGTATATATCGATAATATTATATAAGTTTGTCAAATCTTGGGTTGTAGCATCCCTCTTATAGAAACTTAACATGCAAAGGAATAAAGAAATTAAAATACCCTTTACTGATCTTCTAATTAATATCAGAATTTAATCACATTGAATATTTTAGTACTGCTAGAGCAGTTTATATGTTTAGATTGTAGGTGTATTTTTATTGCATCTATGGATTAAAAACTGCAGGTTCAGGACATTAATACAAGGTTATGCATCATTTCAAAGGATAGCAGCTAGCTGGAAATGCCCTTTAAGATCTACCACAGCTCCTGTTATGCACACTGTTGTTAATCTTCAATTAGTATGCAAAATTAAGAAATACTTTACCGCTGTCATGCAAGGTCTTTGTTTGAGGGGAATATTGAGGAATTCCCCTGGATGTAGCCTTCTTAGAGAATGAAAAAAGGTTGCTCTCATAAAGTTGACCTAAAGCTGAGAAGAAATAAAGGGTGAGAGGAAAGTGAACAGATAGTCTGATAAATTCCTTCCCTTTTCCCTATAAAAAGAGAAAATGAGTCAAAGATTTGTTTATCTTTGGAAAACAGTGTGTAACTGAGCATAGATCATACACATGTGTAAGATCTGCTGTTTCTCACTTGGAAGCAGCTCTCTTCAAAGACAGAGTAGGACTTTGAATACTGAATGTGGTCTTTTCTTTAGAGGTAGAAACTGGGTAAGACCAGTTGCTAACCAAAGGTACTGGAATCAGGGAATACACCTTGTGGAAGATGAAATGGGCCCTTTCATTACTCATCCCAGAGTTGCATTGCCATAGTCAGTGAAGATACCAAAACTCCTCCTGGACTATCATATGTAAATGCTCAGAAGAAAAATAACTAAACTGTTCCTTGCTGTGTGATTTCTGGTGGTGCAGAACTTGGATTCTTTTGTATGTAATGAAAGAATATTTAATCTCTGTTAAGTATATTTAATTTCTGTTAAGTGACAGCTTATTGTGCAACAGAAAAAAATGAAAACATTTCTCAAGTTTAAAAATTAATTTCATCAGCTATAATTAATGTTATGATAAGAAAAAAAAAGTGTTAATTGCCCATATAGTTTTGGTCCCTTATACCACTTTAAAGGCAATTTCACCTAAATTCAATAAAACAGGCTGCAATAAGCAGAAAGTTTAGACAGGATTAATGACATTACCTCTGTCTTTACAATGTTTATCCTTAGGAGAGGTACCAAATTGATTATTGTCTTAAAGTATACTGCTCAGAGTTCAGTAACAACTTGAGTAATTAAGAGTGTGTAAACATAGACTCCTGTCCAAATAACATGGAGTGCACTTATATTTTCTTATGGCCTCCTTTTTTCTTTAGAAAAATAATTGGGACTAGAATAGAGCAGTTCAGTTGGAAGGGACCTACCCCAACCCTCTAGGCCAATAGCAATATATGGCAGTGGAGATTGCCAGTACTATTTTGTGATGGAGGGTGGAGTCACATGGCAAATAAAGACTAAGAAAAAATGGGGATGTATGTCAAACAAAATTTAATTAAACTGTGTAATTGCAGGCTCAGATAAACAGTAACACTATGAAAGTGTTGTGAGTACTGCCATAAGATGGTATTATACATACAACAGTTTGAAGAAGGCTCTCAGTTGTTGTCTAGCCACAGTAATGTTGTAGTGGGTTCAAAGAGATCAAGTGGGAAGATGATACAGAAGATATCAGTAAATTAGGCTGCGAGAAGATGCCAAGGCTGTGTAATGGAGGAGGGGGAAGTCGGGGCAGAGGTGACCGAAGTGCCGAGATCCCGCAGCTCACGCCGTGTATGAGCTGGCTGTTCCCAGCCCAGGGGGCTCACGGGTGCTGCCTCCAGCGGCAGCGTGGTCAGTCTCCACGCGGGCTCTCGCAGGCTGCCTCTGGCCACAGTACTTTGTAACATGGACTTTATCCTCTGTGGCTCTTCCCTTGGTGATGATTCATGATTTGCTTCAAAAAGAGAGGGCTGCCAAGATGACAAATTTAGGCTGCAGATCCTGCGTGCAAATTAATTCTCTCTCTGTGCAGTCTTTCCAATTTCCCAAAGCTCATCTAAGGAGGCTGCAGGGCAAAAAGAAGCAAAGGGAGCACTGTTCATACCCCAGAGCTCAGTGTATGAAATGTGTTTAATCTGGTAAAAAAGGGAAACCTCGTAAAGCATCCGGAAGTGCTCAGAATTTCTGCATTATTTCCCTAGCTTATTTTTTTATTTATTTAAGAGGTCAGTACAAATGCATTTGGAATATAGCCTGTCTATCTCCTACAGAAGCCTTTCTTGCTCACATGGAATGAGTCAAGCACAGCTTGTACAAAACACTTCATGGTGCCAGACATGAGGCAGTGTAAGGCAAAGTATTTCTCTGCTTCAAAAAAGAAATGTTCTCTTGCCTAAAGTGAAAATGAAACAGAACGTCCAAAGGCATTTTCTGTTCCTCATGTACCTATCAAAGGATATAACAGTATTGAATTATTTAGGTAACTTTCCCTATTAGACTGTGCTCTTTTATGAATCATTTCGAGTGGCTAAGTGGCTTGGGCCCTAACCATAAAAACTCTTAGCATATTCTAAAGACTTTGAGAATTGCCCAAAGGAAAGATTTTAGGTGAGTTAAAAATTTATAGCCAAAAAAATTTTGTGAAACTCAAATTGGACTTTTATGAAATAATCTTTTTAATCTTGATGGATGGTCTGGTTTTGGCTAGGGTAGAGATAACTTTCTTCACAGTGGCAGGTGTGGGGCTGTGTTGTGGATTTGTGCTGAACACAGGGTGGATAATAGAGAGATGTTTTTGTTATTGCTGAGCAGGGCTTACACAGAGCCAAGGCCTTTTCTGCTTTTCACAGCCAGGACAGGTGACCCAAACTGACAAATGGGATAATCCAGACCATGTGACATCATGCTCAGTATATGAAGTGGGGCAGGGAAGCACTAGGTAAGGGGGGATATTTGGAGTGATGGTGTTTGCCTTTGTTTGTCTTTCCAAATCACCATTACATGTGCTGGGTCCTGCTGTACTGGAGATGGCTGAGCACCTGCCTGCCCATGGGAAGCAGTGAATTAATTCCTCATTTTGCTCTGCTTGCGTGTGTGGCTTTTGTTTTCCCTGTTACACTGTCTTTACCTCAACTCACGAGTTTTCCAGCTTTTACCTTTCCAATCCATTTCCTGATCCTGCTGACTGGGGGAGTGAGCAAGCAGCTGCGTGGGGGTTGGTTGCTGGCTGGGGTGAAATTACAACACATAACTTGAAAAAACAACAACCCTCCCTGCCCTCTCTCACTCCACTAAAATGCCAGGTTAGACAACTTAAGGGAGTCTAACTCAAGAATTAAATTGGTCCTTTTATTTATTCTGTGCCCCAAGAGCTTCTTGAAGATTTATTTCTCATTCCCACTCTGCTATTGAAAGTTTTATCTTAAGACCAGATGATACCTTGATCATGTGTAAAGAACAGATCTCTATTCATGAAGCTTAATTAATGCAATGATTCATATAAGTATGTCAACAAAACCACAAAAAATAAAAGGCAGATGTATTACCAGCTTTCATATTGCTAACTGTGAATATTGGCAAACATTCTGTTAGCAAAGCATTATGCTCATTGGATATCTAAATTTGGCTCTCACTAAATAAGTCTCTGATCAGAGTCTCAGCTGTGTCCTGCAGAAAAAGCTTTTTAGGTTTTCTCATCAATCTTAGTGAGATTAACAGAGGTAGGAAGTAATAAGGGAATATTCTAAATACCATACCTTTAAAAAGTGATATATTGCAACATGCAATTTAAATTGAGTACTTATCAACGTTCTGAAGCTCCTCAAAACTTTTAAAGAAGAGTGATTCACAAAGTGTTGTAATCTGAAGAATAAAGAAATGTTGATAACAATCTCAAAGTTGGATGAAATGTTGATACATTATCTGAGCTATCTTGTTCTCTGAAGCATTATTCCTAATACCTGGATATCCCTTATAGCAGTTTGTATTGTCTCCTCGTAAAAAAACCCCTCTGATGATGGTTGCACAGATGGCCTGCTACAGTGTTCTTGTAAAGTTTTAATATCTAATTTAAATCTCATATGCTGCAAGTTATTACTTCCTGTTCTAACCCCTTTGAGTACTAAAAACATTCTCTTTGCAAAACATTTTGCATCTTTTGAAGTATCTTCTTTGCCAAGGCTAAAAGACTAATTTTCCCACCTTTTTTCCTAAATTCCATCTAGGTTTTTGACTCACTGCTCTCCACTAGACTTTATCCATGTGATTTGCCTCTTTCCAAAGTATGGACTTGGATTTTGAAGTGTGGCAGCTGTGGCCTTACAACCCTGAGTAGTAAAGGGATTACCTCCTGTATGCCTTGCATGCCACAATGGCACTTTCTTTTATCTGAAATAGAATGACATTTCTGATTTATCATTTTTAATCTACTGTAATCCCCCATGTACTAGTACACAGCCAGTTACTCTTCATCCTTCTTTGGCTTCTTGATCCATCCTGTTATTGACCTATCCTAGATCATAGATTAGCTCTATAAAATGTAACATACTGTGTAAAATTCTTGAGTGGTTTGGGGTTTTTTTTCTTCCCAATCTATTTGAATCATTGAAATGATAAAATAAGTGAAGAACTGTAACAGATTGTCTTTCAATATCAGGAGTAATTTTATTTAATCTTTCCTGGATCAATTACAGTAAACTGGATCCTGAAGTAGTATAGGGAGAGAAGTAATAGAGAAATGGGTTTGAATCTCCTCCAGTACTGTTTTTGTAATCATAGAGTGATTTTTTCAAGTTTCCTTTGCTGTACACAAAGTCAGCAGGAGCCTGACTGAAGAAAATTGTCAGTAGTGAGATGTGGGAAATGTCATAATTTGTTTGTTTTAAGCTGTGTTGATAAATTCTAATTCCATTCAGAAAACTAGGTTATGTCCTTCAGTGAACTGTACCGATGAATTCTGAATTCTATACAGAATATAATGGTATCTTCTGATTAGCATGTTGAGGAAAACAGGGAACTGCAAACATGGAACTGCAGATTTTGTCATATGTTGAAAATACACTGGTATTCCTTTTTATGAAAGCCAGAATTACATGATTTATTTGTTCATCAGGAGCAGTATTTCTAGGAAGTGTATCTCTGAAGTGTATCTCTTGCTGTACCTGTGACTGATGCAAGTGCATTATAAATGCATTTATCAGTGCAGAGGAACAAATGGTCTGTTCTAAAAGCCAGATACTGTTCTGCACAGCTGTTTGGTTTGGGTTTTGGTGACTTTTTTTGTGGGAGGACATAGGACAAAATATTACTCTAGCCTTTAATGTCAAATTCTTTGTTCTTAACTGTGAACAATCTAAATGGGGACAGATGTAAGTGCAAGTAGCTAAGCTTAACTGACAACATGAGGTTAATTTTTAGATGGGTTTTTGCTAGTATTCAATATATTGCAAATTTTGTAATGTTTCATAATACTTGAAGCATTTGTGTGTCCACAAGCTTGGACGGCTTTTTCTTCAAATATATCATTTTGCCTAAAAAGCAGTAGTAACTTTTGCTAAATCTTTGCCTTATTTAACAATTTGTGGAGTCCTTCAGAAGGGCAGTTAAGTAGCTCTTGCAGATAAAAAAAGAGAGCTATAGAAAAGGGCAAATGTTTGGCCTGAGTCAAGGCAGCAATTCAGTCCTGATCCCAGGCACCCTATGGGAAGGATTCATGTTGGAGAAGTTCATGGAGGACTGTCTCCTGCAGGAAGGACCCCACACTGGAGCAGGGGAAGAGTGTGAGGAGTTCTGCTGAGGAGGAGGAAGGAGCAGCAGAGACAACGTGTGATAAACTGACTGCAGTCCCCCAGCCCCCAACCTCCTGTGCTCCTGCGGGGAGGAGGTGGAGAGCATGTGAGTAAAGCTGAGCCCAAGAAGAGGGTTTTTTCCATTATCCTACTTTTTCATTATCCTACTATCCTTACTTCATCAAATGAGAATTTGATGGGTAATAAATTAAAATAATTTTTCCCTGAGTTGAGTCTGTTTTGCCCATGAGAGTAACTGGTGAGTGATGTGTCCCTGACCTTATCTGGACCCATGAGCGTTTCCATTTTTCTCCCCTGCCCAGCTGAGTGCAGTGATAGAGTGACTGTAGCCAGCATCTGGCATTTAGCCAGGGTCAACTCGCCACACCGAGTTTGTTAATCTGCATTATACATTAACTGTTCCAAAATTAAAAAGAAAATTTGCACCAGAAAGTGTGTAAAATTTCAGGCCAAAGTTGCATCAGTGTGCTACTCATTATACTAAGGCCTGCTTGGGTCCAGAAATGATGTAGAGACATATTTCTGCATGCATGCCTGTGCTGGAAGAAGGGCAGGTAAAATCAAGAGTGATGTAATAAATAAAGCAGAAAAATATTATTTATCATTAAGAAATAAGGGGAAAAGAGATTTTTGCAAAGAATTAGGATGAATGGGGCAAGAAATATATGCCAGAAACTACCAAAGAAAAGTAGGGGGCAAATCAGTGCATCTTCATGCAGGTTTTGCTACTGGCACTTCACCACTAGTGGCAGTCAGCTAAGGCTGTATGTGTGCAGGGTTTTTCTCCTTCAAAAATAGGACAGGAATAGAAATACAGGATAGGAATATAGCAGCTATACAGCACTTACAGAAATACACCTGGATTAAGTCTAGAAAGAGTATTTCTTTTGTAGCTGAGGATGTGAATTTGATCAAAGTATGAACTAAAATTGTGAGGTTTAAGCTCCCACTAGTAAATTAGCATTTCACACTGTCTGTTCTCTACAGTTTCATCAAAAGACAAAATTATTTCAGTGTCTCAGGAACCAAGTGGAGTATATTACTTGTACTTACCTTGAAATAGCTCTTAAGAACACAACAATGGCTATTGCCCAGCACGCTGCTGTCTGTTCCCAGACTATTTGCAAGCACTCGTACCTTGAGAGTTCAGAAGAATAATTTTCTATCACCTTATAAGAAATCACGATTTTCCCCGTCTAATTAGTACACAACGTAGGTTCCTGCCATCTAAAATAATAGCAAAAGCTTGAAAGAATGAAGAGTTTTGCTGCCACCTGGTGGGAGTCTTGTGTGTAACACGTACTAATTGCAGACAAGACTGGGAAGGTGTTGAAATACCTCAAGCTGATCAACACCACCCTGCAAGAATACATCTGGCATCATGAGAATAATTAGATGATTGCATTTGCTAAGAAAAACCAACATTATTAAAGAGATGCAGTCTGTCCCTACACTCCTTTTAATGTCAGGTAAAGGCACTGTCAAGTTACTAAATTCCAGTTCTTTTGATGTTAATCAACACAGCCAGAGTACTGGCATGTAAAAATAAAATCTGAACAAGCTTTTAAATATGACATATAGTAGAAAAAGACAATTTTCATATTATATATTAAATATAGCAGAAAAATTGCATTTAAAAGTTTTTGGGAAGGTAGCCTAATGGACAAAGAATAGAGGTTTAAACATGCATTTTAAATTTACTCAACCCTTTCTATTATTTTATTTAACTAACAATGAATAATGTGAACTTTGCAGATAATAATTCTGAAATTCTCCATTTAATAATTCCTTGACACAACAGAAGGAAGGGATGCCATCCAGAGGGACCTAGGCTTGAGAAGGGGCTCCAGGAGAATATCCTAAGTTCAACGATCCAAGTGCAAGGTGCTGCGCTGGGGTCAGGGTAATCCCTGCCATGAGTCAAGACTGGGAGAAGAATTCATTGAAGGAAGCCTGTCAGAGAAGGACTTGGAGATTCTGGTGGACCAAAACCTGGACATGCCACAGCAGTGTGCATTTGCAACCCAGAAGGCCAAGCCTGTCCTGGACTGCATCAAAAGAGGCACAGCCAGCAGGCTGAGGGAGGTGATTTCTCCCCTCTCCACTCTGCCCTTGAGAGACCCCACCTGGAGTGTCATGTCCAGCTCTGCAGCCCCCAAAACGAGAAGGGTGCGGACCTGTTAGAGCAGGTCCAGAGCAAGCCACAAAGAAGGCTGGAGCACCTCTAGTGCGGACAGGCTGAGAGTTGGGGTTGCTCTGCCTGGAGAAGGCTCTTGGTAGACCTTGCACCACCTTCCCGTATCCAAAGGGAGCTTAAAAAAACCATGGAAACTTCTTATACAGGCCAATAGTGATAGGACAACGGGGAACACTTTTAAACTGGAAGAGGGCAGATAGATATTAGGCAGAAATTCTTTACTCGGAGGTTGGCAAGGCACTAGAAGAGGTTGCCCATTCAGCCTGGCCTTGAACATTTCCAGGGAAGGGGCTCTGGGCAACCTGGTCTAGTGGGTGGCATCCCTGCCCATAGCAGGGGCACTGGAACTAGATGATCTGTAATGTCCCTTCTGAGATATTAAAGGCATTTTAGGGTTTTATGAGTGTGCAAGGAGAATTCACCTTACCTGAACATGGAATATTAGGAAATGGTTACCACAGCAAGTCCTGCTTTCTGACTAAACCCCCAAAGCCACAATATGACAGAATTTGATCTGACATGACTAATAGCATGTATTTCCTGACAGAAATTAAATTTTCAATGTGACAGTTCTGCACATTTTTGAAACCTTAATTAAATTCTGCATAATCTCTAGTACAGAATTCTTTTACATTAAACATGCCTAAAACTGAGATGTAGCAAGGCAGTTTTTCAGTCAGCAATTCATATGTAATGTTTTGTGGTTGGAGAACATGTCCATGTTTGCTGCTAAGCAGCAGGTGTAATCCTAGGAAGGACAGAAAGTTTAGTTTATAGAAGAAAAGCTTCCAGGGTATTTTGCAAAGTAGTGACAGTTTATATTCCAAGCCATGTGAACTTGTCTGAAAAAGGAATGTTCATCTCTATTTGTCCGAAGTAAGCCCGAGATGACTTCCTTCTGAAAAGTGTGAATATGCTTACAGCTTTAATTCTTAATAGTCAAGGATTGAATTAGCTAATTCTAAATTCTCTTTAACTACCAAATTACAATTTAACACTGCCAACCATATTAATATGTGATATTTCCTACTAAATTACTTCCTGTAATTATATCCTCCACTTTTTTCTCCTGCAATTTTGGAGAAACCGAACAGAAAAATCTTTGCTTTAGAGTTTTTTCCTGCCCCTAATTCATGCAAATTGTTCTGCAGAAGAGAGGAGGAAAATGGTCACTTCAATGTACTTGGCTGAAGAAAATATATGTAATACATTGATGTCAATTCTTAACTACTGAAGTTAATTCTTAGCTATAGTGGGGTCAGGGTTTGAAGAATGTGTACATTACAGCAGTTCTTATAGAAATTGTTGCATCACTGCCTTCTGATTTGTATCTTTCAGACAAAGTCCAGTGCAAGGCTTCAGAAAGTAAAACCAACCTCTTGCACTTGGAAATGCGAAAATTACTTGAACCTGTTACCAAATGTATCAAACTATTCATGGAGTCTTTGATAAACAAAAATCTGATCAAAATGGCACAGGAATGAAAGAAATTTTAAATTCTTTATTTGGTATGGCTGAAGGAATGTTTTTGGGTTCACAGTCTCCTGTCCATGTTTTGCATGCTTAATGCAGTGTGTCTTACAGTCAAACAGATGGCTCACACGTGTGTCCCCTCATTCTGGTAACAGTATGAAGTTCAAATATACAAAGTTCTTCATGCACTGCCTTGGATCCACTTCATTGTCTCATCCAGTCGCACTAGAGGTCACTGTGAGCAAAAGATTAAGCTTGAAAAGGCAAGAACACTGATGTGTTCTTGCCTTTTCAAGCTTATGTAAATTGATGAATCAATTTACAGGCCGAAATTTGTGGCATACCTTCCAATTTGAAAGGTTGACACAAACTCATCCGTGTTAAATATGTTATTTGAGGGGGGCCATGGTACTTAATGTAATCTCATTTACTGACAAACTACTTAAAAACTGCTGAAGAAGTTATTCCTATCAAGAAATCCTTAGTGCTTGAATATGTCCAGTTCAATTTTAGACCAAATTTTATCTCTGGCAACACCAAACCGGTTCATGATAAGAGTTACAGGCTTTGTTGATACTTATTGCTGTTTTTTCACATATAAAATTTAAGATACTATTCTTTCCCCCTAGGAAAACTGCCCTTTACCTGTTCCAGGGAATGCATCCAACCCAGGGCTTACCTCCCAATAGCTGCTGTGTCAGACCTTCCCAGTCTCACCTGCACATGGTTGTACCTGTGCCCAGTTTTAAAAACTTTTCCTCTTTCACAGTGCCTGCCCACGATTAGAAAAGGTGGCTGAGCAGTGAGTGCAAAACTGAACATCTGGTGCCACGTAAGTCACCTATGGCTTCCTTTAGTGTAGGTATTCATTTGAAAAGGAAAATGTTAACCCTTTCCTCATGGCTGAGAGAGCTAATGAGAGAATGAGAGTGGTGCTTTTCTATATAAAGCAGTGATGATGAACAATACTTCTGTGCTGCCACCCAGAATATTTGGCAAGGACAGTGGAATAGAGAGATTAAAAGAGCAGTGGACAGGGAATGATGCTCACATTACCCTACATATTTTAGTGCATGAAAACAGTACTTATGTGGAAGCTACTCCAACCCTGAGGTAACACAGGCAAATTTAATATGCAGATCTGGGAAGAAGAGTCTTCATCATCATCTTCACAAAACTCCTCAATTCCTATTTTTACCTACTTTTTGTGCCCACTTCTTGTGTTTTTCCTTCCATTTTCTCCCACCCCCACCTTTTATTAATTCTTTCTACTGTATGTCCATCCTAAAGGCACTAACACTTAGTTGTTCACATAAAATTGTTGATTCTCTGGATTCTGTGTCCCTTGTCTCAGTATCCCTAAAGTATTGTGCTCTTTCTGACAGAAAATACCTCCCACTTTTAATTATACACTGCTTTAAAAAAAAAAAAAATTAAAAAGAAATCTGTTTTTGTGGTCCTTAGTCTAATGAAACAATACTACCCAGATGCTTATGAGGGATGCTGCAGCTTTTATTGCACTAATATTATGGTGATGTAATGCTTCCATCAATTAAATTATACTGTTAAAATGGGTAGAGAGAGTAAACAACAAAACCTATTATTTTGAAATAACAGCTCTTGTCTTAATTGGTAAGGTGTGGCAAGAAAAGAAGATATTATTTTTGAGACAGGTTTTAGGACAGTTTACGTAGCATCACTCAGACATTTTCATTTCCATAATGTACTTCCTTTCATAACTACTGAATATGTACATGGCATATTTCTATTAATTTTTCAGCTCTTCTTACACAAGAGCACTGCTGACAAGGTTTTTGCTAGGATTAACATATTCCAAAACCATCCGGAGTAACTATGCCAAATCTGTTTCTGAGTATACCATGGACTAAAGAAATTCATTTTCAGAGTTGTTGTGAAAAACATATGGAGCTGAAGGCTATTCTTTGGAATGAATCACACTTCATGAAGGTCTGTTTTCTTGGATGATCACTGCTTTCTCTCTTCCTTTTAGGAAGTGTGGTTAGTTTTTCCTCTGGACTGATGAGAAACTACTTGTATGCCAGCAATGCTATAAGCATGATCTCATTTCAGTAATATAGCTAAATCAGTTCGAGTTGAGGGATTTAATAATAAAATGTATTTAAATGTTGCTTAGCATAATCTTCTGCTGTTACAAATTAATTTTCTAGAAGACAGACTTTTCTTAAACATTTCAATACTAAACACATGCCTAAATACGTAATAACAAACTTCACAACAGAATGTGGAAATGTCAGTTTATATTACATGAAGTTTAACAGGCAACATATGAGTTGCTCAGATTATTAGATATCCCAAGTATATTTCTAGAACTCGTTGATGATTATATGGAAAAGCCATTAATTTCAGCCTTTATCTCAGTACTGTACCTCAGGTGTTCAGACAGCCATTTCTATTACATTTCATCATCTCAAGTAAAACATGTTTACAGAAATCAGCTAAAGTCCAATATCACTCTGTAAGCCTTCAAAATACTTGTAAAAGGATTATTGATTCTCTAATACAGAGAGTATGGCTTTTTTATTTTGATCTTGTTGCAACAAGGTTTTTTTTTATTCTGGGCTGACAGCAACCTCATGCAGTTAAACAAGTGTCTAGTTCTGGACTCCCTCATGTAAGGAGCATGGAGGCACTGGAGTCAGTCCAACAAATGCCACTGAGATGAGGAATGCACTGCAGCATCTCTCCTGTGAGGAAAAGCCAAAAGAGCTGGGCCTGTTTTTCAGAGACTGAAATGTTAAGGTTAATGGCTTAAACATTGCTGTGAAGGAGTTTTGCCCATTATGGGAACACTATTTAAAGAAGCTGTGACCACCAAAGCCCACCCCACCATGAATATGCCTCCTGAGTGCAACCTTGGACTGTGGGTTAAGCTGCCTAAAGGAACTTAAGATAAGGTGACAGTATTGCTCAATCATCTCAGGTCTAGGGAAAAGCAAACAAGGCTGAGCGAGAAGAACACATGCACAAGATAGCCAAACCCAGCAGCTGTCCTGAAAATCATCCCTGGCTGGGTTCAGGCTGGGGAGGCCATGGCCCACAGGCTTGAGGCCAGGTTTGTTCAGACTGCCCTCCAGCCAAAGGGGGAGGAGGAAAGTTTTGGGTGTGTGGCCTAACCTCTGGTCAGAGACACTGAAAACCCATCCTCCTTCACATAAACTGGTTCAGCTGTAAAACCCCCACCCCGGGAAGCCCACATCCATGGGACATTCATGTGAGAGGCAGCTGAGGGGGTGTCACAATCCATCAAAGACCCCCAAAGTGTTCCCCAGCCTGATTCCTGAGGCCTTGCAGCAGAGCACTGCATGTGGTGCAAAGGGATGCAACAGATCCAGAGTCTGTTGTGAGACTGTGTCAAAATTGCCCCCTCTGTCAGGGGAGATGCCTGGGCATTCCCACCTGGCACAAATGTGTATCAATCCATTGAACCCTATGTTTTCGGGGGACCCTCAGCACCAAGAAACCCAGAAGGAGAGGATCAACAGGACACCACTGGGATCCACAGAGTGGTGGTATTTTCTACTTAATCTGTCTCTGTCATTATCTTTCTCTCCCCCCACCTCTTTTTTCTATTTCTTTCTTTCTCTTTTCTCTTTCTCATGTGCTGTTAAATAAAATCCATACTACTGACTGGCATATGGTCACATTTGCACCTTACTTCGGGCAAAGGCATCTCATTCTAAAAATTTTCAGAACCTGGTCATAACACCTGTTCAGCCTGGAGAAGAGAAGGCTCAAAGAGATCTATCAATGTACATAAAGACCTGAAGGGAAAATGCAAACAGGATGGAGCCGGGATCTTTCCAGTGGTGTTCAGTTAGTTACAAGACCACAGGCAGTGGACACAAATTGGAACACAGGAGGTTCTCTCTGAACACGAGGAAGCGCTTTTTTTACTGAGAGGGTGACCGAGCACTGGCACAGGTTGCCCAAGAAGGTGATGGAGTCTCCATCCTTAGAGATCCTCCTAAAGTCATCTGGACACAGTCCTGGGCAACCAGCCCTAGGTGGCCCTGCATGAGCAGGAGGGAAGAGTGGCTGACCTCAGGATGTCCCTTCCAACCTCAACCATTCTACTGATGCCACGAGTCATAACTGAAATTTAAATAGGTGCTGTGCCATGTTATTACAGTACTTCCATGTTTATTCTCTGTAGCTGTAATAATTTACAACTGTGATAATGCCAGATGGGAACTCAGCATTTGTGATAAAGTAAGACCAAACTGAAATCAGTGGAATTGATAATGGAAGTTGTCATCATGTCTGAGTTTGGTTTACTCTCACTAATGCTATCAGTATTTATATGATTCATATGAGAATATAAGGCATGCGTGACAATTCATTTACTGCAAAGGTTTAGCTGGCTTTAACTAAGGACCTGATCAAATTGAGCAATGACACTAACGTGCATCTTCAGTGTAGGATCAGACATAAGCAACCAAAGAATGTCAAGACTTGCTGTTATGAGGATTAGTAGCCAGTGTGGCAATTTTACCCTTGAACTGAGCTCCTCTAGAATGGCTTCTGCCATGTGTGACTCTGCCTGTGCTGGAAAGCAGCAGGGGAGGCTTTATTTTACACTTCCTTTATAGTTGCTTTTCCAGCTACCACCCTCATTTCCACCTGTTCCCTAACCATGTTACATCCGTTAAGCGCACCCACTAAATATCAAATCAATTGTATAAAATAGTATCTTGAAAGAAATGTGAATAGCAGGGGGAACAGATTGCAGAACTTTGTCATATCAGAGTTAAGTCATACTGTCAGTCCAAGGAAACAATAGGTAATACATGGCTGGCGTTGCATATTGTGATGAAACCACATTACACTCAGACTACAAGTCATCTTCTTAAATGTGGGTTTTCTTCAAATTTATTTTGAAGTAAACAGACGCTTAGCCATGTTTGTTTAAACTTGTTTTGTGTAAAAAAAAAAAAAAAAAAAAAGTGTTATGCCTTCCAAAGCAAGGAAATAATGACACTGGGGACCACATTTTTATGTGGAGATTAAAAAAAACCTCAACAGGTAGTGACCAAAAAGATTTAACTGACATTTAAAAAAAATGAAAGCTCCCCATGATCTCCTGCAAACTTGGAACTTGTGAAAATCAACAAAGTAACTTATATGAATGACTGAAGTTTAAGTTTAATCTCCTATTTTTAATTTGTAGCTTGTTTGTTTGATTGAGGTTTTAATTACAAGCTATTCAAAGTACCATATAGGGACCTTGACTTATTTAAAGAGCTCGAAAATAAAAATTATTTCTAAAATGTACTAAGTTCAACACCAAAGCAACAGCGACACTTACACGTAAGTTTACATTTCGCTTCCTGCCCAGAAGCCTTCCAGATATGTGGCAGAAATGCTAGCAGATGTAGTAGCAGTAACTTAGAGGGCACTTAGAGTAAATCAGTTCCTGGGTTACCGACCTTTTTCCCCATTCCCTTCGCTTCCGCACCGTTAAACCCCGCGCTAGGGGGAAGGGCCGGTGCAGCACCGGGGCTGGCTCACACCGACCCTGCCGGCGCTACACCGCCGGAGCGGGGCTGTGCCCGCACCGGGACCCGCCGGCC